>JXSR01S025864.1:0-13521 GCA_000969725.1 Ophiothrix spiculata
TTTCAAATAAAATTGGAATAAATTTCAGCGTGTCAATTTTAATCAATATTTGGTCAGACGTTTTGGCAGTTTTACACATTTTCAAATAAAATTGGAATAGTGCTCAAGAGTTAAGATGGCCCTTTATAAAAACAATCTTCAGAGATTATTTTAAAATAAAAACACCATTCTGGCCAAAGGCCACTCCCGCGTATGCGAAATCCATCGTAGCAACAAATGGTGTACATGTTTGTCAGCGTATGTAAAGCATGGATCGGCCGTTACCTTCATGTAATGTAATTTACCTTCATGTAATGTAATCCCAATACTATCAGAATTATTATAAACAAAGAATTACCATTGGATGGTGTGTAGAGAGCTGATAAATTAGCAATAACCCTTAATGACTTTATGCTACAAAATATATTAAAAACTTGGAGAAAATGTTCAGTAGTCATTGCAAATAATGTATACATCTTATAAAACTGCAACAACCAATTCGCATGCCTCTGTGGCAAACAACTTACACTGAACTCCATTTGTCATATCTTTTCAAAGCACCTGTTTATAAGGATACTAACAGCACACAAAGTCACTTAATTTAACCCTTGTCAAGTTAATGTTGTCGCTTTTCGGTTTTCTGACGTGCTCAAGCAGTAGAAATCTTTCAAAATATACATCAGCTACATTTTCTGGATTTTTTTATTGTCTTTTTTCATAGAGCAGAATCATTTTACTGTGTTGAAATTCTAAAGGCACACCATCGAACCTGTCAAAGGTGTGTACAGGTATTGATCGTTTACTTATCAGCAGAGTTAATGTAACGACAGGTAAAGCTAGATGAATACCAAAGTAAGTCATTTTAAGATATTCTACATTTTGTAGTCAATTTTCCTGCATATCGTATTATAGGGTATTCAAAAAGTTGCGCCAAAACTAAATTTCTCTTTGAACATATTGAATGAATGAAGGTTCTTTAAGTTTCATATCTGTTGAGGTTTTTGTACTCTTATATCTTGAGTACACTTAATATGAATGCTTTATATTAGTATTAAAATATTCGTTACGACATATTTCTTGTTACAAGAAATTTCATTCTTACAAAAAAACAACAACAAACAAACAAAAAAACTAGATCGGTGCAAACTTGTAATAAAACAACATAACGAAGCTCTCTTCTTACAATACATTTGAATCTACCATTTCGGCCGAATAACAACATAACTCCTCGGTATCTGTACATAATACAATAAGAGCTGTTCGTTGTTCAGATTCTCATCGAACTGGGATATCTAGCAATCTAATCTACGTCTATATAACAAACATTATCATTACAGATCAGATTTCTATTTAGCAGGTGCATTTGAGATACTTTGATTACAAATACTAACACATGTTGTGATTTGAATTCAAACGAATGTTAGGGCAGGTATATCGGTGTAACCACTCATGGTTTTAGTCACTTAGATCCCCAGCATGAGTGTCAAGTTGGATATATATGCAATTTTCTTGATGAAACTGGTAGTTGATAGCGTGTACTTTAAGAATCTGGATGATGCCAAAAATTCACGCTTGAGCAATTTTTGTTATTTGCGCCAGAAGCCACACACTCTTTTCCAAATACGCCTTATGTATGACAAATCAGATTTGATTAATGTTTGATATCCAATTAAAGCTAATTGAATATGTAATGCAAATACCTTAAAACTGCGTAATTTTATGTGCTTCAAATTCAAAATGGCCGCTAATATTGCGTTTATCATTAAATCGAACGAAAAAAATTGTCAATATGCGTAATATCATAAATTTTCAATAGAGTAAGCAATATTGTATAAATAATATAATTATTGTTCTAAATATGGACTGTTAAAATTTTTTACAAATAAACTGCCGCCCAAACAACGCAAGAAATGAGCACTATTGTAGTATGTGTTGGCGCATAAATGGAATTTTATAAAACATCACTGAAGTCATACTTTCATAGCAGAATTATATAAAGGGTTTCATAAAATACACATATGTTACAGTATTTAGTTATAATCCAAAAACACATGATCCGTAACAACTCATATGACTTAGTATTTACACTTTCGTTCTGGTGTAAATATAGCCTAGTCTGGATTTAAAAATAGCACTGAAGTCATTATAGCAATACATTCATCGCCGCAGTTCAATGATTTATCTCGAAAATAGAGTTGAACTTTATTACTTGGACTTAAAACCTCTAATCGTGTTTTCATTTCTATTTGAACATATTGAATGATTGAATGTTCTGTTAAGTTTCATATCCGTTGAAGTTTTGGTACTCCTATATCTTGAGTACACTTGGGTAAAGGGCTTTATATCTGGTACTAAAATATTCAATTATGTTTTCAATTTCATGTTATGAAATATTTCTTGCAACAAGAAATTTGATTCTTATAAGAAAAACTAGACATGAGATTGGTGCAAACTTGTAGTAAAACAGCATATTTCTTACGATACATTTGAATCTACCATTTCGGCCGGCTAACAACATAAATCCTCGGTGTCCGTTCACTGGTACATAATACGGGCACAATAATAAGAGCTGTTCGTTGTTCAGATTCCAATTTCCTCATCGAACTGGAATATCAAGTAATCTTATCTACGTCTATGTAACAAACATTAACATTACAGATCAGATTTCTATTTAACAGGTGCATTTAAAATACTCTGATTACAAATACTGACACGTGTTGCGATTCGAATTCAAACGAATATGAGGGCAGGCACTCATGGTATGTTGTCTGTTGTGAATTACAGGGAACTCGAGGCAACTACAAATTATACTATTTTTTTACCCTGCCAAAGTCATCGGCAGAGTTTTTTTTTTCTCGAGTTTCTTTCTTCTTTCTGGCAACACTTTGATGTCTTATATCTCCGGCATACAATGACCGATTTTGATCATTATTATGTTCTAAAGAATCTTCCGTCCTATACAAGTGTACAGTAAATAAAACACAGATAAAACCGTGTATTGGCGTCATTTTGATATTTACCAGCCGATATTGTGCACGTATCAGTCATCCTCTGACGTCATATCCAATATCTGTCATCCTCTGACGTCATAAGCCTCTGGACTCGTCCATTTTTATAGTCACTGGGCATCCATTGGCTAAAAGTTAACATCACGTTTTTTATCAAGTTTTTTTAGAGATTTGCTGGTTTACACATATAAATAATGCTTTCAAATTTTACAAACATAACTATTTAAAAAAAATTTGCATTTAATTTGCAACATTTTGGTGTATTACAGACTTCGAAATTTCCAAGATTTACGAACAATTTTGTAAAAATTCTAGGTCTTTTTTCTAGAAACACCGTCTGCCCTTTTCAACATGGTGAATTTACTTACCTAGCGGTCAGCATGCGAAATCGGGAAAATTTTCCTCCGATTTGGAGTGTTAGAAGGTAATTCAACTGTTAGTTACAAACAGTTTCTAAAGAACAAATACATAGAGCAGCGTTTAAAGTGAAAAAGAATATATTCCAGAGTGAATTTACGGCAAAAAATAATATCTGAAAATGGTCAGTCATGACCATGATAGAAGAGCTACTGTACTTTCTGTGTTCAGTTCGAATGTGGAATTTATGGGTTGACTGTACTACGTGAAGTTTTAATTAAATACTCATGTAGTATTGTCATCACGTAGGTATCCATAAGTTTACATCAGCAACAGACTTGCCTTCATGTTCATCAAAGCCTGCATCATACTACATTTTCAATTTTCATTCTACATGAACATGATGAATGACAGAATGAAGTATGTACAATTTACAGTTCTTACTTGTATCCGAAACAAAAAGAAAAAGTTGATAAACCGCGTCAAGTCAGATTCTTAGAACATAATAATGCTAATATTGGATGGCTTTTTTTCAGGTGATACCTAAAAATATTGGATTCGCTACATGTTTGAAAAATATCTTTCAAACATGTAGCTCATCCAATATTTTTAGGTATCGCCTTCAAGCCATCCAATATTATATCAAACTTGGGTGAAGGGACGAGGGTCACCTCCCATTTATGTCATCTGACCCCTGACCCTTCAAAGGTCACGTAGGGGTCACGGGGTCAAAAACTTGATTTTCACGAAAAAAGTTTCAACTCAAATACGTTACAAGGTATTGTCATGCAAGTTGGGGACATGAATTGTATTGACATTGTCTACAAAAGTTATGGGATGACAAAAATGTGTGGGGTCAAATGAGGTCACAGAGGTCAAATTAAAAAGGTCAAATTTTCAAGTTTGTCCAATTTCAACATTTGAGGTGTCAAATTATTTGTCTTGGACCACTGATCAAAAGTGTCAATGGTGACCCCATCGTCCGACCCTTTATTTGGGGTCAAAGGTCAAAAGAAAGGTCTATGGAAAGGTCAAATTGTCAACTTTGTCCGATTTCAGAGGTTAAGGTGTCAAATTGTTCGTCTTGGAACAGCGATCAAAAGTGTCAATGGTGACCCCGTCGTCCGACTCTTCCCTGGGGGTCAAAGGTCAAAAGAAAGGTCAAATTTTCAACTTTGTCCGATATCAAAGATTAAGGTGTCAAATTGTTCGTCTTGAATCAGCGATCAAAAGTGTCAATAGTGAGCTCGTCGTCCGAGCTTTCCATCGGCGTCAAAGGTCAAAACAAAGGTCAAATTATCTCGCAAACTCATATTTAAAATACCTATCACTTTATTACTACATGCTTCACAACATGGAAAGTGCTCAGACCAATTGTTTTAAAGTTATCAGCCAGGGTAATCGAAATAAAGCATGTTACAATTTAGATTCTTTGCATTTTCAACTCAAAAAAGTCACTTGACATATATAAAAAAAGCAATCAATTGGCAGGGTTCGTGTCACTTTCAGTGACACTGTCATGTCTCGTTCTCTTTCTACCTCAAGGAGGTTTAGCTATTGCCTTTATTCTTAGTTCTTATTCTTTTCTCACATGTTCTTTAAAACAATATATACGGTAATTTTGACATAATTTTTTGACATAAATGTTTTTTATAGAGTACCATAAGTATCTTATCTTAAAATTCTACATTCCAATAGGACATGCAATCTTGCAATTCCTTTGTCTGAATTTCCGCTCTTAATTTCTTTGTAGATTATAAAGATCATAAATTTTTTTGATTTCCTGCATAAAAAAGTAATCGGAGATATTTTTTAGTGTCATTATATATAATCTTTGATTTATAAACAGCCAAGGCTGCTAGTTCAATCATAATATTTGCAAACATATAAGGTTTTTGTTTAATATTTCATCCAAGAATACTTTTGTCAAGTGACATTTTGAATTGATTATGTTATGTAGCATGGATAATAAAATATGAAAATCTAGACCAAAATTGCTTGTTATATTTGTATGTTATAAAAGGTCACAGTGAGAAATTATACTATAGTTATATCAGGAAAGTGTGGTTATATCATGGCATGATATTAGAACCGCCAGTTTCTTTTTCACGAAATAAGGGTTAAGAGCAAAATTGTACACCATTTGTCACTAATTTGGATTTGAAGTGGCCTTCGGCCAGCATAGAGTCTTTTATGGACTATCCAGGCTTGTAGGTTTTGATAGGTCTGGCGTTCTATGACTTTTTCATGAACACCCATGTATACCTAGCACATGCCTACGGACTAACCTGGATAAATGAACAAACGAACAATAGTTTTAAGTTCACCAATTGCAAATTCTACTTTCATACCAGAATAATCTCAGGAGGACAATTAATGTATAAAATTTTTAAATCGTATGACGGTTTCATAATTTTACTTGCTTTTATGAAATGGATTTAAAGCCACATCTATTACAGTATTTAGAATATATAGTCAAAAACACATGATCCGTAACAATTCATATGACTTAGTATTTACACTTTCGTTCTGCGACTAAGTTTATATTCCTGGATCAGGTCAGGAAGGTAATCTGGGGCAAGTCCATGGAGACACTTATAAGTAAGAAGAAGCATTTTGTACATTACGCGAAATTTAACAGGAAGCCAGTGAAGTCGGCAGAGCACAGGTGTAATATGCCGATCACCAATGATCACGTGAAGAAGTCCGAGAAACAAGCCGTGCAGCTGTATTTTGAATTATTTGAAGCTATGACAAAAGGGAGTCAGGGAGTCCATATAAAAGGCTATTACATCGGTCTAAATGACAAGAAATGAAAGTATGAACAAGAGTTGCTGTTGAGTTATCATCAAGAAAGTTCCTAATCCGGCCAATTTTATAAAGTCCGAAAGAAGCAGACCGACAGATATTGTTAATATAAGCTTCCATGCTAAGGGTATTTGTTACAACAACACCTAAGTTGCGAGCAGATTTTACGGGTTTGATATAAGTACCGGCAATGTTAATATTTGAAAGAAGGGACGGTTTTCTGAATTTGGATGTATTATGCAGCACTTCTGGTTTTGTCCTCATTGAGTTTTAGATGATTAGCAGAAGACCATGTTTTTATATCAACAATACATTGTTCAAGTTTGGGAATAAGCATTGTATGTTCATTGTCTTTAAAGACAATATAGACTTGAGTGTCATCAGCATAAATCATTTTACCAAGACCATGAGATGCAATTATGCGAAGTGTACATGGTAAATGAAAGTGGGCCAATAACTGAACCCTGTGGTACTCCTTCATGTGGTGAATGTGGATTGGAAATAGAGTAATTAATAACAATTGATTGTGATTCGCATTTTATTACTTGGACTTAGAACCTCTAATCGACACGGTCTCATAACAGTGTTTTCATTTCTCTTTGAACATATTGAATGAATGAATGTTCTGTTAAGTTTCATATCCGTTGAAGTTTTGGTACTCTTATATCTTGAGTACACTTAATATAATATGACGAGTGGGTAAAGGGCTTAATATATTTGGTACTTAAATATTCAACTATGTTTTCAAGTTCATGTTATAAAATATTTCTTGTAACAAGAAATTTGATTCTTATAAGAAAAACTAGACATGAGATCGGTGCCAACTTGTAATAAAACAGCATATTTCTTACAATACATTTGAAGCTACCATTTCGACCGGCTAACAACATAAATCTTCGGTATCTGCTCACTGGTACATAATACGGGCATAATAATAAGAGCTGTTCGTTGTTCAGATTCCAATTTCTCATCGAACTGGGATATCTAGCAATCTAAACTACGTCTATGTAACAAACATTATCATTACAGATCAGATTTCAATTTAGCAGGTGCATTTAAAATACTTTGATTACAAATATTGACACATGTTGCGATTTGAATTCAAACGAATATGAGGGCAGGCAGGCACTCATGGTTCTGTTTTCCGTTGTGAATCACAGGGAACTCGAGGGAACTACAAATAGTTATATTATGGCATGATATTAGAACTGCCCGTTTCTTTTTTTCACGAAGTAAGGGTTAAGACCAAAATTGTACACCATTTGTCACCAAGTTGGATTGGAAGTGGCCTTTGGCCAGCATAGAGTCTTTTATAGACTATCCAGGCTTGATGTTTTTGCATAGGTCTGGCGTTCTATGACTTTTTCACGAACACCCATGTATACCTAACACATGCCTACGCACTAACCTGATCAATGACCAAACGAACAATAGTTTTAAGTTCATCGATTGCTAATGCTACTTTCATAGCAGAATTATATAAATGTTTCATAATTTTACTTGCTTTAATAAAATACACATATGTTACAGTATTTAGTTCTAATCCAAAAACGCATGATCCGCAACAACTCATATGACTTAATATTTACACTTTCGTTCTGGTGTAAATATAGCCTAGTATTGATTTAAAATAGCACTGAAGTCATTATAGCAATTCATCGCCCTAGTTCAATGATTTATCTCGCAAATAGATCCGTACTTTACTACTTGGTCTTAGAACCTCTAATCGACACGGTCTTTTCATTTCTCTTTGAACATATTGAATGAATGAATGTTCTGTTAAGTTTCATATCCGTTGAAGTTTTGGTACTCTTATATCTTGAGTACACTTAGTATGAAGAGTGGGTAAAGGGCTTTATATCCGGTACTAGAATATTCAACTATGTTTTTAATTTCATGTTATAAAATATTTCTTGTAACAAGAAGAAAAACTAGACATGAGATCGATGCAAACTTGTAATAAGACAGCATATTTCTTATAATACATTTGAATCTACTATTTCGACCGGCTAACAACATAAATCCTCGGTACACTCTTAAACATTTTTTACTATTGTTGAGTAAAAATTTACTCAACGGTCACAGCTCATTTTGTTGAGTAAAATCCTACTCAACGCTGGGAAAACTTTACTCAACATTGAGTAAGATGTGCTCAACGTTGAGTAGTATTGACTCAACCGAGCAAGATTTTACTCAATATTGAGTAAGATTTTACTCAGCAATGAGCTGTGACCGTTGAGTAAATTTTTACTCAACAGAGTAAAAAAAAAATTCGAGTGTATTTGCTCAGTACATAATACGGGCATAATAATAAGAGCTGTTCGTTGTTCAGATTCCAATTTCTCATCGAACTGGGATATCAAGTAATCTAATCCACGTGTATGTAACAAACATTATCATTACAGATCAAATTTCTATTTAGCAGGTGCATTTAAAATACTTTGATTACAAATACTGACACATGTTGCGATTTGAATTCAAACGAATATAAGGGCACGCACTCATGTTTTGTTTTTGTCGTTGTGAATCACAGGAACTCGAGGGAACTACAAATGATACTATATAGTTATATCATGGCATGATATTAGAACTGCCAGTTTCTTTTTCACGAAGTAAGGGTTAAGAGCAAAAGTGTACACCATTTGTCACCAAGTTTGGATCGGAAGTGGCCTTTGGCCAGCATAGAGTCTTTTATGTACTATCCAGGTTTGTGCTTTTTGGATAGGTCTGGCGTTCTATGACTTTTTCATAAACACCCATGTAAACCTAGTACTTGCCTACGGACTAACCTGGATCAAAGAACAAACGAACAATAGTTTTAAGTTCACCGATTGCAAATTCTACTTTCATAGCAGAATTATATAAAGGTTTCATAATTTGACTTACTTTAATAAAATACACATGTGTTACAGTATAGTTATAATCCAAAAACACATGATCCGCAACAACTCATATGACTTAGTATTTACACTTTCGTTCTGGTGTAAATATAGCCTAGTCTGGATTTAAAAATAGCACTGAAGTCATTATAGCAATCATTCATCGCCATAGTTCAATGATTTATCTCGAAAATAGATTCGCTTTTTATTACTTGGACTTAGAAACTCTAATCGACAGGTCTCATAACAGAGCTACACAATTATTCATGTTAGATAAAAATACTCACATACTCAAAAAATATTAGATAATTTGATGGCAAAAGTATTTTGAATGATTTTTTACGTGCGCAGCCATTATTGGCCGTGGTGTAAGGAATTGCCACACGATGATCATAAGTAATAATAATGAATTTAAATAACATTTACTACAGATTTCATTAAAATAAAGTTAAATGTAAAATACTTATTTCCGCCGCCTATGCAAATACATTATATCACGATGTAAATTAGTCATAATCATAATCATAATCATAATCTTTATTTCCATAAAACTTACAAGGTAACATGAAAAACATAAACAAAAACAGAGTTAAATGGAGGAGTAGACTAAAGGCCAATAAGACCTGTAAAATGTCTACCCCCTGAATAAAACACACACGAAAAAAAAAATAAAAAAAGGACAAAAATTGAACAAAAGACAATCTGACCACAACTATAAACAAGACGGGGACGAGGTGCTCAAAAACCGCTTATTCATATTTTTCAATTAATTGTTTTTTAAGTTGAGTTCGAAAAGTATTCAATGTTTTAGCAGATTTTATTGTCTGTGAAAGAGAGTTCCAAAGAATCGGGCCTTGCGTTTTTACAGATTGATCAGAAAAGACCCTTTTGTTTTTGGTTGGATTAAAATCATTATGATGTCTTGTTGGGTAATTGTGAAATTCAGAACGCCTCTTGAAAAAGCTATTAAAAGCTACAGGAAGATCTCTCATTGTAAATTTATACATAAATACACCAAGTTCCATTGTATACATGTCAGCAACTGTGAGAATGTCAAGCTTAGCAAAAAGGGGATTTGTATGACTCCTGTAATGAGCTCTGGAAATGGTTCTTATTGCCCATTTTTGAAGCTTTACTAATTTGTCCAAATATATTTTACAAGTATTGCCCCAAAGAAGTATGCCGTTATTTAGATATGGTAAAATAAGAGTACAATAAAGTGTCTTTAGGATTCGATCTGGCAAAAAATGCTTCAATTTATTTATGATACCTATGTTTCTTGATATTGTTTTTGATAAGCAATCGATATGAGTTTTCCATGTTAATGACTCATCAATTAGAACTCCCAGAAATTTAGTAAATTTCACTCTTTCAAGTAGAGTATTATCCAGAGTGATCTTGATTGTTTCTAAGTTTTTGCTAGTTGTCATGTGAGATGTTCCTAATATCATGAAATTGGTTTTGCTTGCATTGACAGATAGTGTATTTGCTTTGAACCAGTTGCTAACATTTTCTAGTTCCCGATTTATTATATCTAATTTACTGACTACATCCTTATGTGAGAAAGTTATGGTAGTGTCATCTGCAAAGAGCAGAAATTGAAGTACATTTGACGAATAAACAATGTCGTTTACATAAAGTATAAACAATAATGGGCCTAAAATGGACCCTTGGCCAGGGGTACACCACATACAATATTTCTTAATTCTGATTTATAATCTTTATAACAAACATACTGTTTTCTATTTCTCAGATAACTCTTAAACCATTCCAGGACAATACCACGAAAGCCGTAATGCTCTAATTTATACAAAAGAATATTATGGTCAATTGTGTCAAAAGCTTTAGAAAGGTCTAAAAATATCCCGATTGTTGATTCATTATTTTCTACAGCAGTATTTACTTTTTCAACTAATTGAGCAATGGCCATATATGTTGAATGCTTTGGTCTAAAACCAAATTGGTTTTCATTAAGGATTTCGTGGGATTGTATATAATCTATACATCTATTAAATACCAGTCGTTCAAGTATTTTAGAAAAACATGGTAGTAAGGAAACTGGACGATAATTGGAAAATACTTCAGCATTTGCTTTCTTGTAAATTGGGACTACTTTGGCCAGTTCGAAAACGAACTATTAGATATTTTCATGATTTGTAACTATAGCCAATATCAATCCAAGCCATACCTATAATTCATTGCAAGGTGAACACCATGCTCATACATGGTCTTTCAAAAAAGTAATTACCCTTCGTTCATATTATACCCTAAACAAATATTTTGTCATGTTTTCCCCATCCTAAATAAGTAGCAATTAACATTGTAAAAATGTATTAAAAGGTTTAAATAACGGTTGTTAAAGTCAAATTGGTTTACACATGGGTAGCATTTTTTCGCTTCTTCAGGTCTACAAAACGGGTGGTAGTCGAAAACTCCGACCGCGCGTCCGTACCCAACCGAAATCTGAGTACCCCCTTCCCCGGGAATTTAGCCAAGAAGACATGCATATTTGAAAAGGGTGTGTTTCTGACTTGATTTGAACAACTTCAAAATCCCAATTTGGCAACCGATAGGTAAACCAAAGGAAAAATTGGTCAATAAATGGTCATTTTTGAAAAATGCAACCGTTATGTAAACCATTTTTCAAATTTTCGAGGGGCCTTTGGTAAACCTGGGAGGTTAAAAATGCAACCGTTCGTACACCAACCTTTCCACTAAGTACCCCCGGGGCTAAATTGCCCTTGTTCATAACATCAACAACAGAGTTGAAACTGAAGTATTTTTAAGAAAGATTTATTTTCAAACCCTTAACAAGTATCAAACTTTGGTAAATTATACCATTTTCCCAGATTTTTGCAATTTTTGATTCCCTTTCCAGTGTATTCGAGTACATTGCCGTGCCGACCCGTACGTACAAAACTACCCTTTTACTCGTTTTTAGACCTCCTCGTTTTTGTGTGCGCGCATGGTGTCCACATTGTTATGACCCCCCCCCCCCCGGGAATAAGACTCTCTGTCTATATATTTGATACATATGTAACGCGTTACATCAAAAGGTACAAGTCCTCGCCCAAGCAAATTTTGAGATACAGCCAAATAAAGCTCGTAAATTATAAAGAAAATAATAAGAAAATTGTCATCTTTATTCACCATATCTTCAAAATTTAAACTTCAATTTTCACAAGCAAGGTATCATTTTAAAGCTTAATTCATTCTCTTTAAAGTAACATTAAAGAAATCTCAATTTCGTCAAAGGTAGACAACTTGTACCTTTTGATGTAACGCGTCACATATGTTAGAGGAATTACAGAGTTTGGAAAATAAGTAAAATTGACAAACATCGTATAATAAAATCGTTCTGATTCAAAACTCTTTCAAAAAGAAATTATCTTATTCCTTTATGATGCGCAACTTTTTCCTAGTTAATCTATGTACATGATGTAATATGTAAACTACATTAACCTTGTCTGCGATAGGAATACTACACCATCAACAGGTTAAAGAAAGCCAGAGCCTTCTGAATACAAAATGCTTAAATATTTACTAAATTCACCTGAGATGTAGAAATGTGATCAGAATAAATAGTAGATCAAAGAGGTTGGTATGACAGTGTTATGTGTAAAACTTGAAACAATGAACAAAAATGAATATAGATCTGAGTCAATGTGAATAAATACTTGTCAGTTTGAAATGGCGCCTGCCTTGAAAATGATCGTATATCTCTCTATTGTCTTATGTTCTCTGACATTATTTATCTAACCCTAATAGCACATTTTTTTTTCAATTTATATTGGGGCTCTCCACATGGGCAAATCAATCTGTACTTCGCACATCCAGATGCATCTAGATTAAACTGGACTTCAACAAACGTCAATACGCGCAACGATAGTAAAGTCAGATTGACACGCGTGTGAACACAATCTGCACTTAGGAAATGTACATTCATCTAGATGCATCTAGATTTGATGCTCCCGTGTGGAGAGCCCCATTATCAGCTGTATTTTCTAATAAATGTTTGGTACAAAAAATGTTGAAATTAAAAGTAACCGCTATCGGACGCTATCAAAGCACGTATTAAAATATGTGAAATCATTTATACTGAACATGTATCAAAACGTAACTATTTCAAGAAAATATACTGTAAAAGCATGAAAATTTCGCTAGCATTTTAATTCGCTAGTATCACAATTCGCTAAATTACAATGCCGCTAAAACAATTGTTAACATAGCATTGAATAGGAAGATGATTCAAATTAGTCAAATTCAAATGCACCCAAAAAGCGAGAGTTTCTAAATTCGCTAAATTTTAATGGCGTGAAATTAAAGTGCTTTACAGTATACTTTTTAATGTTTTAGTAGTGGAGGATGAGTTGCAAGATTGAGTGATTTTTTTGTGAGCATTTCAGAAAAAACAAACAACATTTTGAAACAAAATAAACAAACTGAAAATGGTTCAGTGATATCCTCGATCAAGATCATGCGTTGAATGA
>JXSR01S025869.1:48279-58342 GCA_000969725.1 Ophiothrix spiculata
CGACAACTGGACCCTTTTGCCGCGGCGGTACACATAATTTTCATGTAGTGTAGCCTATATAATATTTGTAGATGAACCTCAATCTTTCGTAGCTGAAATACATACTAATGTGTTCCTTTGATCTTGGTGATGAACCACATTAATAATTTATACTCTTGTTCTAATTTATGATTCTTTATAACATACTCATGACAAAATGTTTTTTTTTTTTAATTTTATCGTGAATTTTCTGTTCGATGCAGTGTCGTATATCAGTGCCACGTTTACTTTAACACGAAACCCAGTTTACTATATCTGGGCATACTACCAACCATCTTTACTGCTAGTCACGTTGTCATGGGTTAATTTCTGGTTAGATATTGATGCAGTCCCAGCTCGAATATCACTAGGAACCACTTTAGTAATGACTATCATTACATTGGTGTCCTCGGCGAGAAATCAATTACCAAATATTGGCTATTCTACGGTAAGTTGTTGCTCTTATAATAATCACCGTTATGATTATCAGCAAATTTTAACATAGATGTTACTTATTATAGGTCTCTTAGACGAAATTGGCAAACACAAAACAATAACCTCATCCCCTAATTTAGCTAATTAGCATAAATAAGCATTTTCGAGGGCGTTCTTCAAATTTGTTTGCCCATAACATCGTAACCGAACTTTTTTTTTTCCAATTTTATTTGAGGAATGTGCTTGTATATATACTGCGAATATGAGACAAATTTTATTGAAAAATTCCCTTGGGAAGTGAGTTTTCGAATTTTTGGCGGGAAATTATTGCCCCAAAACGCCAAATCAGCCATTTTGAAACGGTTTGGCTGATTTTCGAATTGTTTTAGTTGTTTTTAAGTACTTTATCGAGTTTCAACATTAAATTCCTCCGCTAAAGCGCTTTTTTGAATGTTGGGTCCATATGGACCCCCCCCCCCCCTTTACCACTAACGGACATATAATGGCATACATTGACCACTTTTAAAAGTAATAAGGGACCTGGTCATGCTGATGGCAATCTGTTAATTGTAATTGAAATAAATCATCTTTCACTTACAAATTCAAACTTGAATAATTGCAGAGCTAATTTTCAGCAGCCCTGGTATATATCTATATTTTACTTTATTGTACCTGGTGTCCCAAAAAATGGTTACATGTAGAAAAATGACATTGTGCTAAGACTATAGTAGTTAGAGAAACGAAACTTTACACATATTATTTTACAACCCTTTTTTAGATACCCGTAAAATTTTGATATCACAGCATTATTAGTTTTTGAGTTATCAACAAAGATAGATACCTATGTCAGAAACGCATTTGTTCAAAATTCAACAAAATAATATTCATACACGTTTTGTGGTATTTTAATGTGCATTTTTTTCTAAATGATCATGATCAGACTTTTTAATAAACAAAATTTGATGCAATTTTAATTGAATAATAATTGAAATTTCTTTTAGTATATTTATTGTGCAAATTACGGATACCTGCATTCCATGCATTCCAGAATGTGTTGTTAATATTGAACCTGTCAATCAAGTTTTGGCGCGAAAGTTGATGAATACGCATAAACATGATAAAGCACAATCAAATTTTCATGGGTAACATTAATTCTTTAACTGCTTATTTTAAACTGCAAACTTGTGTAAATTTTGAAACAAAATAATCATAAACTTACAAGACATGTTTAAATTACAATTTTCTATAGTAGCAAAAGTCTGATCGACATTTAGAAATAACAGAAATAGCAAAATTTTGAATCGCGGTTGCCATTTTTGCCCAAAATCAGATTTCGACATAATTTTCAGACCTGTAGTAATTTATAACGTCATAATTACGTAACAACTAGTCAAATTTTCATGATTTTGGTACCAATGGGAAGAAGAAACTCTACCCTATACTATGGTATGCAACAACCTAACTTTGGACATGTCAATTTTAAGTTTACATGGGGTTGAACGATGGTCAAAATTACATCAAACAAACATGCTTCGGATTTTGTTGAATTTTGAACAAATGCGTTTCTGACATAGGTATCTACTTTTGTTAATAACTCAAAAACTAATAATGCTGTGATATCACAATTTTACAAGTATTTAGAAGAGGGTTGTAATACAATGTGCGCAAAGTTTCGTTTCTCTAACTGCTATAGTTTTAGCACACGGTCATTTTCTACATGTAACCATTTTTTGGGACACCTGGTATTTTAATTTGTTTTGAATTCTGAGGCCCGATCTCAATTAAAAAGACAACGCACATTGATAAATGCTGATAAGAAAATGGGTTCTTCAGCGCCTTGGTCGTTGGTCAAGGGATAGAATTAGTTAGATATTGCATACATAAGCTTTTTAACATTCTAAATGAATAAAGGTGCGTTAACATTGCGACGCCATGGCCCTCGACGTAGGGTAACGTATTCCAAAATCACAAAATCCTGGACGACAAGCAACGAGTAAAGATGAAAAATCAAAGTTTGTTGACGGAAAGTAACGAGTCTCAGCGACACCACGGCAACAAGTGACGAGTGGGTGCTGAAAGAAACGCAGACTTACTAATAAATTAAGAGTTTGGCTTGACGTTGGGTGACGACTTCTCGTCGACGAACAACTGTAAGCAACGTAGTGAGGCGGCAAATACTGACCAAGGCTGACGTAAAGGAACGAATGCTATCGACTGGTCATTCTATCATGCTATCATTCCTACTCACATCCCTGCAACACACTGTTGTTGACATTGACAACGATTACCAACGAATTGTGACGGCCTCTAAACGAATACAGACTGCTACAAACGGCATGGAAACGTCAAAGAACTGAGGGTTGCGGTGGCCAACGAGATCTCAACTACATCAAATCGTATTTTATGTCATCCAAAAATTGTTATACTTGTAACTGAAAGCGACCGATAGTAACGACAACCTGCGTAGGTTAGAGGCGCACAGCGATATTCAAACAGCCAATATACCTGTCGACAAACCTTGCAATAATTTCTGGGTCTAGTGCTTATCCGGCGTTTGTCGAGCACTCACGGCGACATCCGATGAGTTTCCGGCCTTCCGATTGTTTCCTTGAGTAAAACGAACAATTCTAATGTATCCATACATCTTGATCACAGTTTACTAAACAGAATTATTTTTCAAATAATGACAATCGACCGAAATTTGAGTGAATTCTGACTCTTTGAAACATGGGTTTTTGTTGAAAGATTATTTTTTATGAAAAATGAAATCACGTTTTTAAACTGAAATAGTATTTTTTTGCTAGTTTTGTGGCACAATCTGCTAGTTTTCTAGTATGGACTATACTTTAACTAACACGTTTGGAGCTATGGCAAATCCCAACTTAGCTCCGTCTTGACCAACTTTGCTCGAATATAACGGGACTTTCATCGCCTATTTTCGGAATTTCAAGTAACTGAAGAGCATCACCGTTATGCGCCGAGGCGACTCCCATAATGCAGTTCAATTTAGCATGCAATTTAGCATCTTTCCCATATAGTGGTAATTTGACCTCACCGAACATTCAATTAGTTCATTCATGTCCACTGAGCTGTCACTGTGTATTATGGGGAGGTTTAAATCATACTCTGGATTACTACAAGAATGTATTTGTGAGTGGAGGAGTAATTACTAATACAAACTTATTGTAGTAAATCATACCCGTGAAATCGGACGCATGTTTTATTTTGTTCGGGGGGCAGTCAAATTTGAAATGGATGCAGGTGTAAGGATCGCGCTCCGATAGGTTGGGCATTCGATGAGTGCACATGCTCAAACAATGAGGGGTCATTGGGCAAGAGCTTGATTATTGGCATTTGTTGAGAGCAACATACAAACATAATGAGGTCTTATTGGTCATAAACTGAGGGATCATTGTGAGAGAGCACGATTTTTGGTATTCGGTAAGAGAAATTTGGCATCAATCGGTGAGAGAAAAATAGAAAGATTTATGGGGTCTTTGAATGAGAGCACATGCAATTATAAAATAAGGGGCCTTTGGGTGTCAGCGATGCTGAAAGGGGTGGAGGGTTATGCCTTACATATGCGTCACCTCCAGAATGGGACTTCCCCTCCCCCCGATCGATTTGCCAAGCGCTAACCGAGGGACACGGTACCAAGGTTAAACAAGCAAATCCGTTCGGAGTGAGCTATTACGTTGGTTTTGATTGTTGTTTGCTCCAGTAAGCAGAAGAGTATTTTGGTACATCGTCAATAGGCAAATATCGCTGTGAGGCGTGTGCCAACGTGAACTAACTTTATTTAACGAGGCCCGGCGTAAAATTCAAACTGCAATTCGCAGGTCTACGTTGTTTGTCGTTACCCCCAATACGTCGCAATGTAAACGCAGCTTAAACGATGTTTAACATTCAAACGAAAATTTACGTACGCCTGCATTCTTTATCATTTTATAGGCAATGAGCGTATGGCTGGATGCTCATACAAATTTCATTGTGGCTGCTTTACTGGAATACGCCATCGTTCATCAGTTGAATTACAGAGATAAACAGCAACAACTTTCTAAACGGAAGAAAATTCACCCGGAGAGAAACTTCAAGAATGGGTTAAGTGAAGATGAAGAGGTAACTTAATATGGTGCTTTCAGACTCCGACGATTTCACGGCGATTCCATCGCACGACGTCTGCCGATACGCAGTCTTTACACACGCTACTCATAGTGCGTATAGAGGGTTTGCACGTGACGTCACATGGTACTCACAACACCATTTTCATGGGCCGGCAAACAAAAAGTCCCGTCATATTATAATCTTTTAGCAGTATCACGATACCAGATAAAGACTAATGATCACAAGAATATGCATTACATTTATTTAGTTTAATTTTCAAGTCATGATTTGAAGTCAATCACAAGTTATAGCCGATTTTGATGTCTTGTTTACTTCACAAAGTTCTCCGCGCCCACCAAGGGCACCAAGATGGCGGCGAAAACGGGCGTCGTGCAAACCCTCTATTGCTAGACGTCGAGCGATGTTACAGTGATGAAATCTCTTGACTCTGAACGCACCATAACAGTGTAATCTATATATTATAGCGCTATTCTATTTGATACCAATGTAATCATGGTAATAAAATACAGCGTCCTAGGGACTGAGTGTCCTGTCTGCTGTAAAATTGTGTAGTCGCTACTTATTCCGTGTAGTTTCAGTTAGCATGGTTAGGGTGGACACATTGTTTTAGGGGACTCTCAAGGCTTAATTAGAAGTAGGGTTGCAATTCGAAAGTACATTACAAATTACTTGAATTAAATAAATATAGGGGTCCATTACAAATACATCCCCATAGTTTTACAGTTCTTTATTTATGTTTTCATATCAATATCTTATACCGTATTCAGCCCATCCAGTAATTGTCAACAAGTTAGATATTGTCAACAAGTTAGATATTGTACTTACTGTCTGGGACGCCTCGACTAACTAGGTGTTTGTTTCACATTAATTTGGTAAAACTTGTGAAATTGTAAATCTAATCGAGTCAGAATTGTAAATATTGAGTTAGATTAAACTAAATGTATTGCGTATTTGTTATCATAATATCTCTACTAAAAAAAAAACCCAATCGTAATATTGAGTTTCTGACTCATACAAATCCTAAATTTGCATGTTATTTCCTAAAATAATTCTATATTTTGTTTGCTGACATATCCAGGACAGTGTATTGAAAATGTTTGGTTTTTCTTTGAACATTTGCAGTTCCTTTATGGGAAAATATGACGTCATGCCGACTAAGTAAGATATCATTCTTTGATGAAATGCTACAATGTTAGCAAGGTTCAGTACTCACACACACTTCCTTAAACATGTTAAAAGAATTTAATATTGGAATTACAAATTTAAACTAATGTTTTATTTTAATGCCATTTTACTCTAAACAGATTGAGGTCGCTCAGCAAGCGCAATATGAAGACCATCATGTTAAACGAAATGTTAATAAGGATTCGCTATCTTACACATCGGGATCTCGAAACAAAGGTCTCATCAGTCCATTTAAATCTCAGCAAAAGCAGACGAAATCAAATGACGATAACTTGAACGAAAACATTCCGTCGATTGGCAGATATAGATGGTGGGCGATGACGATTGATCGAGTTTCTAGAGTCTTCTTTCCATTAAGTTACATCACGTGCATTTTGGTTTACTTGAGTTACTACGATGTTTATGGGCGCTTGTGACCATATAGCGCCAACACAAACCATATGATATCTGAATAACGCAGATTTGTCTATTCTTCATCCGAAATCAGTTTTGGACATCACCACGCATTCAATTCTGAGCAATCTTTACGACTAAATTCTATTTTGTTATAACCAATTCACAATGACATGTGCAATCCTTCGTGTAATTATCTATAGAAAGGACGATATTTTAATTGTTTGTCGCATTCTGTGACCATTTTAGGTCGCAGAATGAAAGCAAATGATCTAAAGAATCTAAAATCGTTTGATTTTTTCCAAAACGCCCCTTTCGTTGCAGAGTAAAGGTTTTTAGTATCGCTATTTGAAGCAATACGTCGATCCTGGGTTTCCCAACCGGAAATCAATCTTTACCGAAATTTAATCCCACAATGCACTGATAAAGCATAACGATGCACCCAAATAGGCGTGAAATGATGTGCACCACCACCCATCCCAAACAACAATTCAAATTGCCCGCTTTTAAGTATATGAATTGGAGGAGCTAATGTCACCGCTTATTAGTTTTATAGGCAAAACTGTGTTTGGGCTAAAATTTCGGTAAAGATTGACTTCCGGGTGGAAACCTAGGATCGACGTATTCGGGAGAGCGCAGGTCAAGGGTCGTCGCTTTTAATTTCTATAAGTATGTTTTAATTGCCAGTGTCCAAGATTGTTTAGTCCTCCTTTTAGGGTTTTAGGATTTTTAGTACTATTTTTTATGGGAATGCTTAAGCAATACTATAAAGTGTTAAAAATGAAGCGCCCCCTGTCACCCGTGACTTTTGATTTTTTTTGGGCTTGTTGAGTTTGTTTTTGGTAGATATGAACACCCTCCAAACGATTTGGCTCAAAGATGCTTACTTTTTCTGTTATGGCCATTTTGATGAATTAAATTCGGGATCCCGAATTTAATAATTAATTCTACATGTATAGTGTAGGAAAGCATGCATGTGTTTTTTTATCCATTTTTGATGGCAAAACAGTTTTTTTCACAAAATACACTCGAAAACGCTTTTAGATAGTCATATAACTCCATTTAATGCTGTTTTTACTATAAACCATTTTGGATCAAAATCTTATAGTATTGCTTTTAGACAAAAAGGTTATTTTTTTTAAAGTACAAATGCTATAAATGCCTTTATCATAATTATATGACACTCATATTTTCATTTTGATAATAGTTATTATATGACCATATATGAGTGTCATATAATATGACACTCATATATGGTCATATAATAACTATGATCAAAAGAGATTTATTCAAGCTATTTTCAAGGTCACTGTTTAAACAGTTGCCATGGAAACAGTGGCCAAATTGGATTTTTAAGTGCACACCTTGCACAAAATTTTTCTCCACTTTCACAAATCAGTTTTAGATGGGATTGTGTATACAGACTCCCAAAAAAGTATCGCCTCACCTCGAAAAATTAGCTCGTACGCAAATATGGAACTCGCAAACGTAATTTGAAGATTATGTGTACAAGCGCTGAAATTTCGGTTTAAAAAAACCATGGCAATAATTACAATGGTGTTATTTACGCGTCAGTTAATGAAATCAATACCACCGCTCGAACAGTAAAGCGAATATTTTGTACTGTGCGAAATATGAAATTTGCAACTTATAAAGTTCATAGCTTCATTCTTTCTCAGTCAATTGTCTGAAATAGGGTGTCAAAAGAAAGCTGAAATTCCAGCACTTGTGCAAAAAGTTTTTAACCCCTGTTTCCCTACACTCTGAAGGACCATTTTACGTCTTTGTGACACAAACAAAAAAACCTTTTAGGTCTTATTGTACACGGTGCTACCTGGGAAGGAGGATGACAAATAATAGCAATAATATCCAACTACGCTTTGGTGCAAAACCGAAGCGAACACATATTATAAGCGAAGCGAGTGCACAAAAAAATCGAAGCAAATCTGGAAAACCAAAGACACTAAAAATTATTGAAGCAAAACATTACAAAGCATTTTTAACAATGCTTCTAGTTTTCTGCAATGACACCGTATGGGATCATATTTATTATAGAAAAGGGGTTATGAAAGTTTGGATGTTTGGCATAGTCCTCAGTTTGGTTTGTATGCATACTGAATACAGTTGAACTTTCACAACGTCCTTTTCACAGAAGGGAATTAGCCTATTTTCATCTTTAAAGTTCCAACTTTTACGGAAAATTCGAATGTGCTGCAGACATTTCAGATTAAATAGGCTTGTACTAACAGAAATACGTGAAACTTATATACACTTACTAAATTGTACAATGATACGATACTTAAACGTGTTTCTTTTAACCAGTTAACGAGTCAAGCATGCACTTTTCATTTTTCTTTTAATTTGTCCCTTCATTTTTATTCCTGTTTCATAAATATTTGAAAGTTCCGATACATTTCTTCGGTGTTTCTTCGCCAATTTCGTTTTCAACACAAACGAGATATACTAAAACCATGTCATAAGCCGTATCTCGAAAGATGATAAATGTTAGTTAAGGCTACAGTCCCTAAAAACGTCTCGCTCGGCTGAATGTCATGTTTACTGCAACTATTTACCTACTTACACCTATCAGAATATCACAATTTTTGGCGTACATATTGAATAGAGTCTCTAGTTTATACATGAAACTTTACTAGTGATTCCACGTCCATTATTAAGGTCAAAATGACGCCTAAAGACTACTTCGAAAAAGTTGACGCCGAAACCTCATAATTTCATGATGTTCGAACAATTCGACTGGTTTCAAATTTTGACAGATTGTAGGCTTGATACTCCTTATTGAATTCCAAACAATGTTTTATAAATATGCTGAGTTGATTTTGAATGATAATGTAACAAACCCGCGTTGTTTTGCCCGAAAATCCGGACGTGAACGATCTCAACGCTGCCTTGATAGCTCAGCAGTAGATCCTTCGCTTCGTAATGCATGACTAACCCCTGCCATAATCCATGGTTCGAGTCCCCGCAAAGGCGCAGTGGAAACTATTTATCTTTTCATGATTAAAAAATAGTTAGGATTCACATTTTCCTGAGCAGATGGATTCCCTTTACCTTTAAGACCTACAATGCGTTTATTATAGTTAAAATCTAATTTGGGCAAAAATGCTTGTGTTGTTAAATATTTAATCGACGGTACTGAAAACTTAAAAATATCGTCTACTCAACTTTGCACGTAAAAGATGTTTTATCTTTCGTACCAAGGTACCTTGGTGCTAAATATTTGCACGTAAAAGATATGCATGTACTAGCTAGCCTGTCATCTGTATAAGATTTGTTTTAGTAGTGGGTCCCTAGTCAATCAAGATTAAGTTCGCCTAAAAGCTCTGTCACACATCATCGTATAGAGCCATAACGTACGAATAACGTACACAAGTTTCACTTACTAAACGTGTGCCAAACGGACCACCACCGTACAACGAATTGAACGTGTATACATAACGAACAAATCGTATGGATAACGTCTTGAACGTGCTTTTCGCGAATACATGATGGATAAACCTAAACAATGATGAACGTTAGGCGCACGTTTGGCTCTATAGACCTTTTCAAAATCCATTCGGAAATCTCTGGAACATTGATCACATGGCCATTTTTTCAACCAATCACGAATAAGCTCATTAGTATGCACGATTTTGTCAACAAGAAAGTCCGAAATATCGCTCGCATTTCAGTGCAATAAAAGTGAAAAATAAATAGAACCAGACCCAAACAATATTAGATACACTCATTCTGAACAACTTTTGGCCGATGGTACCATAGGCTCACCGACATAAAGAGTGAAATTTCCATTTGAAATCGGCGATCAAACTGAAAGTGACTCTGTAGTGCTGACGCTAATTTCAAGTTCGAATTCGTACCATATATGAGTGTCATATAATATGACACTCAT
>JXSR01S025870.1:9395-25729 GCA_000969725.1 Ophiothrix spiculata
ACATTGTCACATTTGACCTTGTAGTTGACTTGTTTAGACATTGTTAGATACTTGTTATAATAAATAGTTGCTATATTTAAACAGCCATAATAAGAACATCCCAACTCCATGAGCTCCCCTCTGCAACTATATGCTAGGAAAATGATCTAACAATGTCTAACAAAGTCAACTTCAAGGTCAAATGTGACATGATTGGGATAAAAACATGCAAATGCTTTCTAGTGATTTGAAAGCATTTTCAGAGATTTATATGCATTTATATTTTATATAACTTAACAGGAGGCAGCTCATGGAGTTGGGATGTTCTTATTCTAGCGTATTCAATTGCGTATATCTCCAGATTGTCAAAAGCTATCGTGATGGCGTAAATTGTACTGGGAAGATAGGTCCTTCATCTTGAATTTGACATAAAATTTATAAATTACGACACGATTTCATGCCTAAAATAAGCAATTTCCGAGTGTTACACTTTTATTGAGACGCCCTGTAGGAAATATAAATCAACTCTAAATCATTACTTTTATCAATGCAAATGGTTTAGATGGTATAACAAAAACAAAATAGGTCATTTATAGTTTCAAAAAAGTTTTAAATTGCTAAAACATGTAAAAAGGTATATTTTAAGTACAAAAAATACTTGCATTGATATTAAACCAATATTAAAGACATTGCACCGAAAGTATTCACGTAAATGACTTTGTATGAAACATGTATCCCAAAATTATTTCCCACGAAATTTGAAAATCCGAAAAAGCCAAACAAATTAGGTACAAAATAGTTGCAAAAAGCCCTTACATGCACAGAAACTGGTTACAGCGACATTAAAGGAGCATGATCCAATTGCTTCATCTTTTTTTTCAAACTTTTTTAAAATTTTGATAGCAAAATATTGCTCGTATTTTTTCATAACCCTTCTGAAATGTCACGTTTAATTTATATACAGTTTTGGAGATATGTGAAAACGTGTCTAATTGAAAACTCTAACGTTAAAATGGTTTTTTTTTTGTAATTGTTTCAGAACAAGATAAAGAAGAAACAAATACAGATGAAGCAGTGATTAATAAACCATGTGAGAATTACGATTCTAATCCTGCTAAAAACAGAAAAGTCACAGAAATATCAGGTAAGGTCATGAGATATAGAATTTAAGACACCCGCTTTTTTTTTTATTATCAGGACTGATTATCAGGCAAAGTAGCAAATATTTATGTTTCTCGTCCCCTATCCTAGCGCTTTGAAATTTTTGGAGACCTACACGTATTCTTATAGCAAAATGTTAAAAAAAGAGAGTTTTGTTATTAACAGAGGGTCCAACTCTCAAACCGGGCTCTCAAAACAAGAAAATAAAAAGGGCCTCGTCGTTTATCCTAGAACATACCAAAATGGCGTTTAAAATCAGGTAAATTTAGACCGGGAATTTAGGGTAGTTTTAATACCAATTATAATAACTAAAAAACTCCTCCTCCCTTTGATTTCAAAACGCCGGACGGGAAATATGAATATATATTTTCTTGGCCTTACCTTAAAAAAATAATTGCATGACAACAACACGTATACTTTACAAAAACCGTACACTTATCATTGCGTTTAAGGCCGTACCATACTTTTTGTTTGACCTAAACGAAGGAAATATCTTTTCTTCGGGTTAGTCGCAGCACACCACTGTTTGATCACTAACAATATATAGCCATTTAATGGTACAGGCATATTATTGGTGGCGCTATTTCTATAAATCAAGTTTCCAGGTTTTAAGAATCTATGACCCTCAGTTTTTACATTTGACACATGGATAAGGAACAGGAGACCAAAACAAATTTTATTCATGTTAAATTCACACAACAAATATTTAATTTATGTAACTCCTGAACTGTATAGCCTAAGTTGACGAAACTCAAAAGCATGAAGAGGTTTTAGACCTGCTCGCAGCCTTGTGGTCAAGAGGTCATTTGAGGTCAAATAAAAAAAAATGGTTTACCACTAGGCTTGATCTGCGGTCATCATTGGCAACCGAATGTCACAACGACAACGTTTTATCCTTTCACCCCGCTTTGGCTGGCGCTATTGCCATGAATAGGCAAGATTGTGCCCTGACAGAGATAGGTCTTCAAATAGGTTTCTTTGAGGTCAAGTTCTCAAAAATGTCAAAAAATTTACCCAAAGTCATTTTAAGTCATTTCCAGTTATTGCTCTCTAACCCTAACTAAACAGAGATCAAGCTTGCCCCCAACTACATTTCGGGATATACAAAAGTAGCAAATCGAATTAAAAGGTAAATGTCAATTTAATATGTAAGGTTTAGTGGGTAGGAAAAGGCATGTCATTTATTTCAAACAGAAATACCAATGTTGATGATTTTGTCATCTTTGTCATTATGTGTAATATGATGATTACACCTACACTTTATTGTATTCTGATAAAAAACCGTGCAAGGATGGTGCTTTTTCTTTTTTTTTTTTTTAATTTTTCCTCATCAGTTTATGACCTTTATATCTTATCTTCTGCAGGATTTAAGCAATGGGGTTTGTTACTCTTCTTATCTGCCGGACTATTGGCATTCGCTTGTGGAATATTCAACATACTGCGCTTCATCAATGACTGTTTAGCCAGACGTGGTATAATATTTATCAAACTTGAACCATCAATAATGAATGATGATGAAAACAATCTTCCAACTTACGACGAATGTATGGCGCCACCACCGACATACGAGGACGTCACATCCGGTAATCGCGGATTTTTTTCACAAATCCGTTTACCGAGTTTATCCTTAGCAACGCAATCAACGCCATATTCACACATTCCATTAAGTACTGTATCGAATGAAAATAGAACTGGAAATGAGCAACAAGAAATGCCTAATAACGATGGTAACACCAGTAATGATTCGCAAGTTGCTAGTAGTCCTGTATGACAGCGGTATGATGCTAGCTAAGGCGCGATGTTTGATATAGACTATTTATGTGTGCTTAATTAAAGCTTAGAAAAAGTAGATACATTTATTATTATTATTTATTTAGATTTATCTACTTTTTCCAAGATTAAAGTGAAACATTGTGCTTATTTTTCTACTTCGATGCACAAGCTGTCTTGTAAAACCCAAATGCGGCATATCATAGCGACTAAAGAAATAATTGATAACTTCATGGCCAATACTTTAACAAGCCCGCTGTTGAACAATAATATTCCGTTAGGTCTTTTTGAATACGTACATATATCATGGATATATCATCAACATTATAGATGATGACGTAAATTATTACTATTTATATATCACCCTATATATCATTTATGACGATATATTATATAACATCATGTATGAAGCATGTGGTCTTGCTTTTAGTGTATAAATGAGTAAAGGTGAAATACAGTACAGGGTCACTGTATTTATTGCAATTCTTGGACACACTGGACAATGTTCTTTGCAAATATTCATGCGTTTGCAAAGAGGACTACCACCATGACCACGTACTCGAAAATGAGACCAGAAGACGACAAATTTATTTCTGCGATACATGAAATATTTGAATGTAAACGACGTGGAACATCTTAATTCTCTTTAACTGGAAATGTTTTGTTCTTGTAACCACTTTAACATTTAACCCGACCTCCGACATGAATCCAACTTGTACCACGAATAGCTGTTTTCTGGTGGAACCATATCAAGGCAAATGGTGAAATCATCACAAATGTTATAGAAAATTGGGACACAATAAGGCTTAGATGGCAATTTGTTTCAGGTAGTCTGTCAGAATTTTCTAAATTACATTATAATCATGCCGAAGTTTATCCGATTTCAATTTCAATTTCATTAAAAATCCTTAATTATCCATGATTGAGTACCATCATAACCATAGGACACCAGTATATGGCACGTCATGTCTTCAAATCATCACCCTTATCACAAAACCAACCGATTTCATTCGCTGAACAGATGCTATAAATCAGAAGTGATAATAATTTGTCACGTTCTCTCAGCTAATGAAGCAAAGTAGAAACCGGGAAAAGTACAATATACCGAGTTTCTAGGTACAGTATTGCAATTGCAATACATATTTTGTACTGTTGGTGCAAGGAACAACACTGGAAACCTAAATTGGTCAGCATGACTAACTTTAAGTTAGTCCAGATGGTTTTGACTAACGTAAAGCTAGTCAAACAGGAATGACTAACATATGTGACTAGCATTACGTAGTCCTGCATGCAGTACTAACTTGCATGACTAACATCAACATTAGTCATGCACGCTTGACTAACCAGCTTGACTAGCTTAGTCATGCATGCACGACTAACTTAGGCTAGTTGCATGACTAGTTTATGACTAACTTTAAGTTAGTCCAGATGGTGACAATTTCGACTAACATAACGTTAGTCATGCAATTCAAAGCTAGTCATGCAGGTTTGACTAGCATGGTCAAACAAGTCAAGCTGTTATGACTAACTTGCATGACTAACAAGCTGGAAAGAGGTGGAGATGTACGACAACAAGCTTTTAAGCTTAATCTACGCTGTGTAGCTAATCCGTCGATGATGTATAGAAAGGTTGAAGAGTGACATATGAGTACCACCAAAATAGTCAGTGAGCTGCATATAAACAGATGATATAATTCACGGTACATAAGCAGTACTTAATGGTGATATTTATGAGGTCAAACGACGGCACGATGCTTCGCATGTCCGTCGTGTTCATCATGCTGTCATCAATGACTCCACCTGACCGGACTCAGCCTGACTAGCTTAAGCTAGTCAAGCCAGCTTGACCAACTTGAAGTTGGTCATGCTCTTTTGTACCATCAAGCTAGTCATGCACCTCATTACACGTTAGTCATACAGGCCTGACTAGTTTACCAACGTATTATAAGCCAGTAATGCAGTCTTGACTAGCTTGACAGGTGGGGTTGACTAACGTCATGTTAGTCAGTCCTACATGACTAGCCTCTACGACTAGTTTAAAGTTATTCATGCAACTGCATGATTAGTATTTGTTTTCAGTGAAACCTTTTAAAGATGACAAGTTACATGCCAACACTCATACATGTGTTATAAAGATCATAGAACAGTAAATGTTAATGTGTGTAAGTGTGT
This sequence comes from Ophiothrix spiculata, assembly GCA_000969725.1. Lineage (NCBI taxonomy): Eukaryota > Metazoa > Echinodermata > Ophiuroidea > Amphilepidida > Ophiotrichidae > Ophiothrix > Ophiothrix spiculata. Next base: position 14,478 of record JXSR01S025870.1, read on the forward strand.
GATCTAATAAAATATGGATCTAGTGTGCTATACTCTATAAATCTTGAAGTATGCAACAAGCAATCAGACTCTGTTACGAGATACATAGCATATCAATAATCGTATTCTACAACATTGTGAACTGGTAGTTTTATATTGTGTAAGAGACTAGTGATTATTAATTAAGATTGATTTAAGACCAAATCACTGCGTAATAATATTTTTACATGAATTTTTCATGATTTAGGTATTATTTTTGGCTACTTTTGTTGCGTACACATGGGCAGACATTGAATCTAAGTTTATTTTGATTTGTTTTTAGATTTGGGGCGGTGTTATGATTCAAGGAATAGGGACTAATTTACTTCCCTGTAAGGTCATATTGGTTTCTGTGTGTTAATCAGCTGCTTGTTGTATACTTAAAAATTTACAGAGTATATATATAGTATTGCACTACGTGTCTGATGTGCTCACCCCTTTTCACCACGTGCTGTATACATGAATTGCGGAAGCAGTACCCACAATGCAGTATGAGTTTGCAATAGACCTTTTCAAAATCCATTCGGAAATCTCCGGAACGTCGATCACGTGGCCATTTTTTCAACCAATCACGTGCAAGCTCATTTGTACGCACGATTTTGTCAACAACATTTTTCAAAAATCTTTCGCATTTTCAGTGCAATAAAAGTAAAAATAAATATAACCAGACCCATACATTATTAGATGCACTAATTCTGGACAACTTTTGGCTGTTGGAACCATACGCTCACTGACACAAAGAGTGAAATTTCCATTTGAAATCGGTTAATTAAGCTTAAGATTTCAAGTCACATTGGGGCGATCACACTAAAAGTGACTCATTAGTGCTACCCCTAATTACAAGTTCGAATTCGTACGCAGTCAGTTAACGTGAACGTGGACGTATACCATTCTGGGTATTGTATTAGTGAGTCATTTTTTCGTCAGCAATTGCCGGAAAGTGTAAAATCGGCTTCAGGAATTCGCGGAAAGTCGTATTTTGAAAAGATCTATTGCAATCAAAAGTTCGTCATGTGAGTACAAAAACAAAAACGTCGTATCTGTAATCGCTGCCATATGTTAATATCTTATCGCTAGAATGCAAAAATCACTCCACATTTCACTCTAACATTATGTCAGTGTCTCTTGAAATGGCTCTTCAGGTGACACCATTTCAAGAGCCACTGTATTTTTAAACAAAAAATTTGTACTAGAATTGTACTTAAAGTGTACTCGAATGACGTTCCAAATGTGCACATTCCGATCTTGTACTAGAATAATATTGTACTCGATTTCTACCAGGGATTGTACAGTGTACAATTCAAATTTATGTAAAATGGCAGCTATTGTAGATACGACTTTCTTCCACTCTCATGACGAGTTATCGTTTCACATAACTTGATAAAGTTGACTAATTACATGCCTAATTACAGGCACACACAAAAAAGTGTTATTAATTACAACATATGTAATGGCTCACCCTGAAAGGGGGGACTTTGCAGATGACATCAATTTTGATTTTTTTCATTTCATCTGTTGCGGCATTTTCTAAGCTAAAAATGACACCTTACTTATTGAAATTGATCAAGACGATCAAATTTTACAACAGAAAATCTGCTGGAAATTCTTATTATTTTCTTTATTTTTCGCGGCCTATTTTCACCTGTTTCTTGAAAAGTGTTTTGTTGCAAAGTCCCCCTTTTCGGGGTGAGTCATCACATATATACTCTATCGACCTAGAAGTATAAAGTAAGAAATCAGACTCTGTTACAAGATCCAGAGCAAATCCCTTGTTACGCTGGTCTCCGACGTCTTATCCAAAAGTGGGCAGTCGGAGCCTTGTGAAGCGCCGACATCGAGGGTACAAGCGTAATCCCTTGTATTCCGCAACATTGTAAACGGGTATAGTGATATATTTTGTCATGAATCCTTCACGATTTTGGTATATGTTTTGGCTTATTTTGGTACAATCTTCGGACACAAGTTCATTTGAATATTAAACAGGATTGGGTACGTTGTTATAATTGGAAAAATACGTATACGGACTAATTTAATTTCCCCATATTGGTCCTATTGATATTTGTTCGTTAATTCGCTGCCTGCTTTATACTTCAAGTTTTAAGTTATGTTTGTTGTGCTTAAAATCAAAGGTTGTAAAATCTAAATACCTACAAAACTATGTCAGTTCGACGAAACTCACAATTCGGATACGTATGGATACTCGGTATCAAAATTCTGATACCCGTATCCGAATTTGGATTAAAAACAGCTGAAACGGGATATCAGCTGAAATGAATTCGCCGCACACCATACCGGTATGTATAAAAGTCAATAACATCATTATCATTTGTCATTTAAATTCTAAGAAAGTATTGGCCAAATTATTTTGCCTTCTGTCATAAGGAGCTACCAGTACATGTTTCGAAGCTGTCCCGCTGGAATTGCACAGATGGAAATGACATTCCACAGATACATTTATCATTAATGCAAGAAGATGTTCTACATGTACTTGCCAGCTTGCGCTATCAATTTGTTTCCTGCGCAACGACAGGCGTATCAGAATTCGGATACCCCTCCATATCCTTATTATGATACGGGTATCACAATTTGGATACGAAATGTACGTGATATATTTTAATAGACACTTCAGGTGATTTTTAAATTATGAATCAAATTGCTTCAAATGAATTTCAAATAAAAGTAGGTGATCTAAAGAATCCAAATCCGTTTGAATTTTTTAAATCCGACCTTCCGTTGCAAAGTTATGAAGGTTTTTGTATCGTTAATTTAACTAATTTTGGAGAACGCAGGATAGGGGATAAATCTTTTAGTTTCTTTATTTGCGCCAAGCAAGGTCACGGCACCAATCCAGTTACAGCTCTAGTCAATACACAGAGTAATTTGGTCAATATTTGAATTGTCTGAATGGATATTACACACACAACAGGTGTTATTTTGCAGCTTTTTGCTCCCACACATGCGCGGGATATTTAAAGATGATTAGTTCCGCATGATAAAGAGCTGATCAAAATTACTTTAGGCGGAAGAACAGGCGCATAAATTACACCCAAACAATCATTATTTTTGCCGCTTGTTGTTTATTTACATGTGATTTAACAGATATATTAAAAAAATTCTTGAGTGTGCATGGATGTCTACATAACTTGTAGACAACTGAAATTCTCTTTTCTTCACTTCCAAAAAAATTGGCAAACGTTTGTAAAATCAATAACTCTGCAACCACTAATCAGAATTTTTTCTACAAATAAGTGGCTGTGCATGGACAAAATCATCTTCCTGATAACATATTCTTAAATAAAAATGGTCTATCATATTGCGCGGAACTCAGAAAAACATTTGAAAACGTATCTAGAAACACTTTATTTCAGTATCAAAACAAAACTATCAAGCCCACTTAAAGTCATGCCTGCTTGAATATGAGCTATGCGTCAACGTGTGTGTGTGTGTCAGCGGTGTGAAAAATCAACGTTCTACTGCCAAGTAATGGGTAAATGAAGTATCTACTTTTAATATAATATGTCGCACTTTCTTTCTCCATTCTTCATTTAGAGATCGAAATCCAAAGCAGTCCACTGAATATATTGCAACAAAAGTTCGCTGCAAATCGATTTCAAAGATACTGATTACTACATTGTATAATAGCAACATGTAATCAATTAACCGTGAATAATTGCATTTTTCGGCAAAGTTGACCTTTGGCTATAAATAAACATTTATGCATGAAGGCGTTTAATGTCAACCTTAATTTTACTTAAGATGCCATTTATTCAAAAAGTAGATTTGCGACTTTCCTCTCATTTTGCCAGAGCAGTCCACATATGAAATGTGGGTTAAAAATAAATAAATATCCACCTCAAACAACAGTGGAGCATTTGCATTGCCTTGGTAGTGACCAAAAATTTACCGATGAGAAAATCGTAATGAGCCAATTTTCGTTTTTATTGTAAAGGAACTTGATTCTTGTGTGTTAGAGGTTTCTTTAATGGTGTACAAACCTATTTCAGCATGTGTATATTTTACTTTTAACTTGACCTCTGAAATACAGGGTGTCCAAAAATTAACTGCACATTTTTAAATGCTTATAACCTTTAAACCAGGGTTCGCATGGCAACTATAGACATATATATTGATAGAGGAGACTTGTAGAATTACATTGGTACCAAACATGATGCAATTACAATTTTAAGATATCAATTTGAACGTAACGTATGTTAAACGTAAAGAGTGCGCTTTCATACTGAGAAGACAAATACATAACGACTCACATGTAGGTACGGAATAAATATTTGAAGACAGGAGAATCATTCATGAATATTTTAATGACTTATTCAGTGAAACAGCTTTTACAATGTTAATACGAACCTATTTGGTTGTAATTTTGTCTAAAAAATTACATAATGCTCATTTGAATGTTTTTCATTTGTCAAAGCGTAATTCTAGCATTATGTTTATCTTTAAATGGTGCAAAACAGCATTACCCCTTAATAAACATTCACACAGGGACCTATTAAATTACCTCCTTCTTGTCAAGATGAGACATCCTAGTATTTCAGAATATGTTTTAGATAGCCCCCTTGCAGATTCCAACATTCGTTGACCCTAATGACGAAGTTCTGGACGTTTGTGCAAGTGTTCTTCTTGATCTTCTTTTTTCACTGGCTATCTTCTGTTTCAGGTCAGGAATAGTCTAGGGTGTTGGGATGTAACTGTCCTTCAGATAACCCAAAAAAGTAATCGGGCGGGCTTAAATCATAAGAGTGAAAGGGTCAGGGTTTCTTTGTCTTGAGCGATATGATTCTTCATGAAAAGTCAATTGATAGTATTACCTAATATTTTGTGTAACAAGTCTTTGTTATCTTATAATCTAGTAATATAATTCCAATGCATCTTCTAATCAATAACGGATAATAGGTGTTGCAAATCACCAAACATTTTCACCAAATAATGTTGGTGAAAATGTTTGGTGTGTTTTGGTGAGTCAACATTGCTCAAAAAGAACTATAATTTGGCCCATAAAGCCGTTCTAGCCGTTTAGCTGTATGAGGCGCCATGTCGTCATGGTGAAGTGGCAGCACTGTATGGTATATGGGCCTGGGATATGGGCTCAACCAATTTGATTTGTCAGACCTTCTTGCTATCTTATAAGGTTACTGATTGTATAATGTTTGGTACCAAAATAATTCTACAAGTCTCCTCTATCAACACATATGTATAGAATTGTAATACGAATCTTGGTTTTAAAGTTATTAACATTTAAAAATGTGCAGGTAATTTTTGGACACCCTGTACAGTGTACATTGTGCAAGTTTTAGGTTTCAACCATTGCTTGTGTCCTGTTTTCTCTTGAGAGGCAAAAGAAAGTATGCAACTCTGGGGATGAGGCTGTTATGTAAAATATATGGAAAATATGTATATCAATTAATTTTACATTTTGTGCTATATCTTCGAAACTATAAGAATTTGGAGATGCAATTTTGGATTAACAATCAGAAAAATATGGACTTTCATTTGGGCATCAAATGTATCACTTCCGGTTAAGCTCTGATGAGAATGTGATCGGAAACTACACCTTTAAGTATAGAAATATGAGAAATAACCCAACATCAATCTCTTCCCATGAAATCCGCCTATCTTGCTTTTTTTTCTGAAGGAGTATTTTTTCTGAAGAATTATAACCTTTTCATTGTGTGTTCGTTGTGTGTGGTATCATGGGGGCGAATTTAAGGTTAGTACATGTCAGTTAAGTTCTGTTGTTACTTCAGTTTTCAAGGTAAAAAATATATATTTCTAAAAGGGCTTTGTCACACATCACCGTATAGAGCAAATTGTGCGCCTAACGTACATATTGTTTGGATTATACATTGTTCAGCCTGTGTTCGTTAGTATTACGTTTAATTCGTTATCCATACGGTGGATTCCGTTTGGCACATTGTTTTGGATTATACATTGGTCATCCTGTGTTCGTTAGAATTACGTTCAATTCGTTACGGTTATGTCCGTTATGTATACGTTCAATTCGTTATCCATACGGTGGTTTCCGTTTGGCACACATTCAGTATGTGAAACTTTTGTAAGTTATTCGTAGTACGTTTAGGCTCTATACGGTAATGTGTGACAGAGCCATAAGATGAAAACAAAAGCAGATGTTAACTTGAAAATTTTCATACATTCATCAATATTAAGGTTGAACTTCATACCAATTAAATAAAACCTGCATAACTCTTCTCCTTCTACCTCAGGCCACGGACATATTGAATTGAAGACCCCTCGTATTGCAATCAGAACTCTTACACCGACACAATGTTCAAAAACCATTAGGGCCAAATCATAGTCGGCCTCCAAACAAAATTTTTTCCTACCAAACATTTGGTCGTGACGTCAATACGACGAGTAACTCTAAACAAAATAACTTCAACACCGAGTTGAGACCAAATAAAACTTCGCACTAGATTGCACATGTTATTGAATTGCCATATACATTGGACCAAATGTTTGTTACCCGTTCATACACTGTTAAAACACTGTTTAAAAATGTTGCTGTTTAAAAAAAAAAGTTGTTTAAATTTGTTGTTTAAAGTTTTAAACAACATTGTTCAGTTTGTTATTAAAGCGTGTTGTCTTAAACAATGTTGTTTAAATTTTAAAAATGTTGTTTAAAGTAAAGTTTTTTACAACCACTGTATCAATAGATCATCGTTCAACCTTGTTTAAAAAATATTGTACACGATATTGTTTAAAAAAATCAACAGCTGATGTTTAAATCTTTAAACAAGTTGTTTATTTTCTGAACAAGTTGTTTAATTTTTAAACAAGGTTGAACGATGATCTATTGATACAACGTTCATGACGTTGTTCAATTTTTTTCTAACAGTGTAGTTTAAATTCGATGGCAAATATTTGGTGACGTCACGACCAAATGTTTGGTAGGAAAAATTTTGTTTGAAGGCCGACTATTATTTGGCCCTTACTGTTTATACTCTGCAAATCTTGAAGCATGCATCAAGCAGCGGATTAACAACGCACATAAACCAATACGACCATATGGGAAATTAAATTAGTCCGTATTTTTCGAATCATTTCAACGTACCAAATCTTGATGAATATTCACATGAATTAATGTCCATTGTTTGTCCATGTTTTGGCAATAAAAATTAGCCCAAATGCCAAAGTCATGGACAATTTATGTAAAAAAACATGACGCTCAGGTATCCCTTATAGAATTCACGCCAAAACACCCCATATCTCCTGAAAATACCCGTTATCTCATTATAAAAGAGTTGTTAAAAATCACTGGATTTAGCTGTAATTAACTGTGTCCTTTTTGGAAAGGTCTAATGGTTTTAAAAAGAGTCTGGAATTAGGCTGTAATTAACTGTGTCCTTTTTGGAAAGGTCTAATGGCATGAATGGTTTTGAAAAGAGTCTGGAATTAGTAGCTGTGTTCAAACCATTTTTCTTAAATCCTCCTTTACTTTGTCCCGGTGTAATGAAATACAGCGTCCGTGTGACAGAATGTCCTAGCTGCTATTCAATTGTGTAGAACGTACTTGTACATGTGCGATCAATAAATCATTGATTGCGACTTATTCCGTGTAGTTCAATTAGCCCCGGACTCCTGGTTATGGGGGACACTCAGTCTCATTACACAAATACTTTGTTTGACAGATTTATACATGTATTCAGAAGATACATCTAAGCATAACTTGTGTGTGGGGCATGGTTTACAAACTTGAAAGTTATGTTATTATCTGAACACAAACCAATTTGAAAACACATTTGAAATAGATTGTCAGCTATTATGTTAAAAAGGAAAATATAATCTTCTCCGAGTTGCTAAATTTATAGGGGCAAAATGTACCTAATGATTAATACGCAGTGATTTGGTCTTAAGCTTAATCAATCCTACAATCATTACCAATCTCTTACACAATACAAAACCACCAGTTTACAATGTCGCAGAATGCAAGGGATATGCTTTGGATTTTGTAGCAGAGTCTGAATGCTTGTTGCATACTTCAAGGTTTATAGAGTATAGACCATATCAATAATTGACATATTCCCGCCGTTGATGGGGTAAATAATCCACAGAACCGGACGGGGAATCGGAACTCAGAACGAGGTTAAGTATGATAAATACACTACTTGCTCTCGCTCTGAGTTCCGTGGATTTACCCCATCAACGGCGGGAGTATTTCAATTATAGATATGGTCTATAGAAGTGAGGAAGAAACCACTATCCAGTTATGCAAACATGGTAAAGAAGAATGCAAATAATAGTGAACATTGGATAACTCGTTTTGACCGTCTACTGACAGTTTGTAATTACTTTCTTTTATACCATCTTTACTCTGCAATGCTGCCATTAAAACATTCATATTTATATATAAGAATTCCATAATCTGTGCAAAAGTATATATTCAGAATACTTTTTTGTTTTTGTATATATTGCAATATAAAATTTCAGGTTATTTACAAACAATTAATAATTATGTTCATTATTCAATAGCACTTTATTATACCAAAACAACTTCACGTTTGCTAACTGACATAGCTTTATTTGGGCTTTGGTTCGAGTTTCGACTATGGACGGAAGCTGTGGATCCAGTAATATTGGAATTCGTGTCACGTAATGACGAATCGTGCTCTGATTCGGGTAAACTACCACCATTTTGGCTGCCATTTTGATTATCAGTTAAAGCGCCCTCGAGTTGACGATCACTTTGTACATTTTCATTGTTGGTAGCTGCTGCGGGTGACATATTGCATAAGAATAAGGGTTGGTTATCATGGGCGATACCATTGTCAGATACAGGGGTGTCAATGCATGTTTCCATCTCATCCACAGGACTAGCATTTATACACTGATTTTGAGTATCGTGGTTTAATGTATTAAAATGTTTTACATTGTGTCGTTTAGGTAAAAGAAATTGATCGTCATTCAGCGTCCTTTGATCTGTTTCATTGGAATCCTCGAGAGAACATAAATCAGGACTTTCCAGTGATAAATTCCTTAACATCATAGAGTCCATTGGATCGGTGTTTGTATCAGACCTCCGAGGGGCTCGAACGGGTGATGGATTACAACTAGAGCTTGGACTAGGAAAATCAGTTTGAAGCATTTGATTTACTTTAGGTTGGATACCTACTAGCGGTCCATTTCCGCTTTGTTGTTGGAGCAAAGGTGGAAGTTTGACTGGTTTTACCAACACTGGTTTAGGAAAAACATTCACACTTGGTAATTTGCTTGGACTTAGTTCAAGCAGTACGGGAGTTTTGGATAGCGGTGGTGGTGGTGGAAGTTGTAATTTAGGAAGTTTTCTTACTGGACTGTCTTGTAAATTAAGCACTTTTGTTGGTGATGAATCTGGTGAAGATTCTTTATTTTTTATTGATGTTTTTAGAGAATCTGTTCTATCTATTGCCTCTTGTGATGACCTACTATAGGTATCATCAAATGAGTTACAAGTTACTCCATGAACAAGAACCATTGGTGATCCTTGTCGTTCAAACCGGGTGCATCATCCCTGCCATATCTGTGCATAAGAATAGGATCATCTGTCACTGAAGAACTGCTCCCCGATTCAGGAGAGCTAGAACACGGTATAGGAAATTCAATACCTGGAGTTATAGCTAGGGTTTCAGCTTTAATCGACTCTGCAGTCTTGTAGCAATCAATGTTGTGATATTCACTAGGAAGTATTTTCTCTTCCTCCGATTCTGTGGCTTTGTTCAAGCGATCCCTGGCTTCACATAGTAACACACAAGCACATAACATAAAAAATATTCCTAGTCCTATAAGTATAGGACCAAATGTTCTGAATTTTCCTATCCTGTAGCGTAAATGTTCATCCACAACAATTTCAGTCACGTTCCCGACAAATATAGTTTCCTTAGCGAGGACATCGGCAAAGTATGAACATGCCGTCATGGCTATACTTCCAACAGCGATTGTGACGCCGATAAACATGCAAGCACACGACGTGGAACAAAAACGTAGCTGTGGATGGTCGCCATCTTGGATGATGGAATGAGCTCCTTCGTGTCCATTTGGTAAATGTGTTGCTTGGGTTTGTGTTTGGAGACTCTGTAGTGGATCTTTGCAGTGCTCAGAAGTGTCCATTTCCATTCTGCTTTGGACTTCAACATTGGCAATACTTTACTCGTATCAGTTGACAATTGAATCTGAAATTATAACAATAGACTTTAAATTATAATTACATAACACTACATGTATTAGGCCGAAACCATAGTCGGCCTCAGCCGTGAATGAAAATGACCTTCCTCGAGAAAACCGATTCAGAAGTTTCAAACAGTTTCCATCGAAATTTTGATTGGTATTTGCACCTATATTAGTTGATATGAAACTGTTTCCAATGCTCTGGACACATAAACAAAAAAGCACTCGACCGAGTCGTAACGTATCAGGTACGAGAAAAGTGGCTTAATTTATTTTTTTATGCACGAAGGGGCGAGTTGTAAGCAAACAACAAAATTTCGCGGAATTCGATGCTCCGCTGATTTCGTTACTTTTACTATTCTGCCGATTACAGCCAAATCTGACATGGTAAATAAAACACGAAAATAATGATCCCTTTTTAGGCAACCATGGTCAATGTATAACGCGTGACAGGATATTATAGAGATTCCAGAAGCCAGATTAAATTTTATATGGCATTTGACACCTATTTTAAGACATAGCATTTGACTAAATGCAAAAAAGTATCATAAATATCGAAAGCATCTAGTTAGCACTTTTGTTGGTGATGAATCTGGTGAAGATTCTTTATTTTTTATTGATGTTTTTAGAGAATCTGTTCTATCTATTGCCTCTTGTGATGACCTACTATAGGTATCATCAAATGAGTTACAAGTTACTCCATGAACAAGAACCATTGGTGATCCTTGTCGTTCAAACACGGGTGCATCATACCTGCCATATCTGTGCATAAGAATAGGATCATCTGTCACTGAAGAACTGCTCCCCGATTCAGGAGAGCTAGAACACGGTATAGGAAATTCAATACCTGGAGTTATAGCTAGGGTTTCAGCTTTAATCGACTCTGCAGTCTTGTAGCAATCAATGTTGTGATATTCACTAGGAAGTATTTTCTCTTCCTCCGATTCTGTGGCTTTGTTCAAGCGATCCCTGGCTTCACATAGTAACACACAAGCACATAACATAAAAAATATTCCTAGTCCTATAAGTATAGGACCAAATGTTCTGAATTTTCCTAT
>JXSR01S025871.1:0-12212 GCA_000969725.1 Ophiothrix spiculata
CCGCCGGACAACCACAGTATAAATTAAGGTTGTCCGGCGCTAGATTTGGTTGTCCCGGACAACCGGACAACCATAATTTCGAACGCTGGTGACCTGTGTTTCGTAGACAAATGTTTCCCTAAACAGAATCTTACTTACTGCAGGATAAATACATTCAACTGCTCGCTGATGACAACGATAAAATCTGGTCATCCAAGGGGTGGTGGGGGGGGGGGGATTCGCTTATTTTTGGTGACCGTTTAACTGAGCATTTTTTTAAACGAAAATTGGTTTTCGTTTAAAAAAAAATTCAGCAAACGGAAAGCGTTAGTTTTGATTATCAATTTCAGTTTGATCAATGGATTGCGCAAGTTTTGTATAATACCTAGGGAGTAAAACCCCATTTTAGGGTAAAACTGCAACGAGAAATTATTTTAATGTGTCCTATCTATTTCTATGTTCTATGGACCATGGGAAACGACACTAGGATGGACACAAAATCAGTCTGTTGCATGGGACCCCGCAGGAGGGGGTAAAAGTCATTGCAGGGGGAAAATTTCAAAATTGGTCAAATTTTGTTTTAAACCATTCTATCATGTTCCTCTCGTCATAAGTTAGCAGGAAAAGTATACTTTGACCCATATCTAATGAAGATATATTTTTTTATTTTGAGATATAACCGAAAACATGAAATGTGATTAATACAGGAGTCACATGTTGGGTCTATGGGAGTCAAAAATTTTAAAAGTGTCCGATTCTGTTTATTATTATGTTCTTAGCTGACCGATTTCCAAAAAAATGGACAGGGATATCGGACAGAAAACAAAAATGTCAGATTTTGAACATAATAATGATAAAATTGGATGGATTTTTTCACATGATACTCAAAGATATTGGTCTCGCTATGAGTTTTAGAAATATCGAGCTCGACGCTGCGCGTCTCGCACGATATTTCGTAAAACTCATAGCGAGACCAATATCTTTTTGTATCATGCTCAATCCATCCAATTTTATATCAAAATGGTCTCAAATTGTTCGTCTTGCAAAACAATCAACATTAAGTAATATTTTCAAACGTCTTCGATCAATCGTCTATATGGTATCAAGAAAAACTTCTTATTTCCAATTGGTGCAAATAACAAAAACTTTATAAATTGACCTGTAACCATAGCAACGGTTGATCGTAGACATTGGAAAATTTTATTTTGTACAGACAGTTTTGCAAGACGAACAATTTGACACCATTTTGAACAAATTCGGACACTCTGGTTCGTTATGATGAGAGGAACATGTTAGAATGGGTTTGAACAAAGACTGATTTTGTGTACACCCTAGTGATGTTACTTAAGGTCCATAGCATCCATTTAGATAGGCCACATTAAAATAATTTCTCGTTGCAAGTAAACCTGTTTTGCTCCCTAGATATAACAATCAGTGCAGATTTTACAATGAATCTGGGCATCCCGAGAGTGATAGCTGAACTTTGATAAAATAGTCTATAAGTTATATCGTTATAAGTGGGCATTCGGGCTGTGGAAAACTGATATTTTTCTCTCAAAAAATCTCCAAACATAATGGATGGACTGCGTAAGTTAGCTGAATATCTCTATTGCAGTTGCTCATAAAAATCTTTATAACTGGACAACCCGGCTGTGGAAAGTTTGCATTTGTTTCGAAATCCAGTATCTATTATAATGGATTGCGTTGATGTGGCTAAATTTGTGATGGCCAACCCCGCAAGGGGGGACTTTGAAGATGACATCAATTTTGATTTTTTTTTTCATTTCCTCTGTTGCAGCATTTTCTAAGCTTTAAAATTACACCTTAATTGTTAAAATTGATCAAGGCGATCAAATTTTACAACAGAAAATCTGCTGGAAATTCTTATTATTTTCTTTATTTTTTGCTGCCTATTTTCACCTGTATCTTGAAAAGATTTCTGTTGCAAAGTCCCCCTTTTCAGGGTGAGTCATCACATTTACTAGTCTATTTAAGGTGCTTTTAAATTCTTATAGCTGGACACCCCTGGTGTGGAAAACTGACATTTGTGTCAAAATATCAGCCAAGTTTTTATATACCCTATTTTTATAGTTGCTTTTGAAATCTTCATAATTGGGAATACCTAAATTGGTAACTGGTATTTGTTTCATCTAACTAACCCAATCCTAATACCGTACTCTCTAAATGTAAAAAGAGTGAAAACCACTCAAAAACAGCTGTATGAGCCAGTCAATCCACTCGAAAAAGAGAGAAATGAGAAAAAAAGTGAGAATTTTCACTCGAAAAAGAGTGAAAAAAGAGTGAGAGTGAACACGAGTGAAAACCACTCGAAAAAGTATTGTCCTCCGTTTAACTCTTTAAAGAGTGGACATTCACTCGCTTAGAGTGAACGTCACTCCTTTTTGAGTGAATATTAAGTAGAACGAGTAAAATGGTGGAATATTTACTCGAAAAGGAGTGACATTCACTCTCAGCGAGTGAATGTCCACTCTTTAAAGAGTTAAACGGAGGACAATACTTTTTCGAGTGGTGTTCACTTGTGTTCACTCTCACTCTTTTTTCACTCTTTTTCGAGTGAAAATTATCACTTTTTTTCTCAATTCTCTCTTTTTCAAGTTGATTGACTGGCTCATACAGCTGTTTTGGAGTGGTTTTCACTCTTTTTCGAGTGAATTGGCATTCACTCGTTTTTTCACTCTTTTTACATTTAGAGAGTACTGTATACTTAACTCAATCAAAAGGCAATTATCATCAACAAAACAAAAGAAATGCAGTGTTTTTGGAACATTTTTATTTTTCATATAATACATTAATTACACCATATTACCCAAGTAAATACTTTCTATAATATTTTACATTTGGCCTCCCCTAACAGTTATGTAAAAGAATATACTATATATATCACTTCTATGACGCCCGGTTTGGTACAATTTATAATAGATGATCACAAAAGTGTTTCACAAGAATTGCACCTTCAACTTCAGCTTCTTACTTCACTGTTAGCTTTTGTACGTTAACTTTTCAAACCAGGTACATACCAATATTTTCTCATTTTAGACATTTTGAATAATCATCATTAAATGGTTGGATTTTGTTACTAAGCAATCAGCTTTTATTTTTAAAGACTTAGGATCCAATTCTATCTATGGATGATGTGTTTTTGACTCGCTGACCTTCACCTCTGAAATACATTTGTGAGGTTTTGCTTTACACATATGGGTTGTTTCTGGGTCACTCTTCAGAGGCAAAAGAGAGTATGTAGCCCCAGGGATGAGGCTGTTATATAAATACATAATAACAAATGCAAAATAGGTATACCTGTAATCTTTATACTTTCTGCTGTATTTCAAAACTAGAAAGAGTTTGGGTTGAAACTTTCAATTTACAATCAAAAAATTATAGATTTAATTTGACATTAAAATGAATTACTTCCATGCAGTTAAGCTAGTATGGGGAAAAGAATGTGATCAGATCCTACACCATTAGGTGTGTTGCTGGTGAGTTCAACTGTCATTCATTGGCAGAATTCATTCAAAGGTATATAATTTCCAAAAATCTTCCATCAGACATGTTTTATTTTATTTTCATCATTCACATTAACAATTATGCTAGGGCCACTACTGCATGATTTATCATGAAGAATGCTATGATTTCTAGAATCTGTGCCTGTATTTGAATAATTAGTATTACAGAATATTTGTTAATTTTTTAAAAAGAGACCACATATTGAGTAAGATTGCATGTTCCATTACCAATGCTTTGTACCACAATTGAAATGTAGTCTTAAGGTCGAAACATGCTTATCATGAGCTACTATTTACCAAATATTTGGTGCAACAAGTCTTTGGTACTAGATTAATTCCCAGATATATTTTCCATTAAATTTTCTTATAATACTGGAGATTTGGTAATGATTTTGCAACACTTTTTCAACCTGTTTGTGATGCTAAACATTAGGTGATTTTGATAACCAATGCTTTTGGCTTTAGAAAAAAATCATTGGAATTAATCTAACAATAAAGACGTGTTGCACAAAATGTTTGGTAGTTAATAGGAAAGTATGAGCCGGTCCTCAATCATGGTGCATGAAGCCCATGATAGCTAGCGTGTGGTTTGATTTTAGACGCTTCGAAGACGCTAACCAGACGCTAGCTAGTTAAAATATTTTCAACTTATGCGTCTTTGTTAGCGTCTAGCTAGACGCTAGCTGCGTCTTGCTAGTATATCATGGGCTTGAAGAAATTGCCCTAGCATTCATTGTGATCCTTCATTGTGATGATTGATGTGACAATCATGCTGATTGCAGTCCTGGTATTGTGATGGCTAGTGGAACATGCAATCTTCCATGGTGCCGTGATCTCTTTTCAGAAAAGAAAAATTCAACAATCAATTACAAATATAAAATCATTCATAATGAAACACTCACTAGTGGACCCTAGACATGAACCTTAGGCATGAAGATTATTATGAGACAAATAATGCAATGTTCTAACTGCACACCTCACTAGGCCAGTTGCTATACAGCGCTGAGTTCTGATCAAATTGTGTTCCAATAGGAGGTAATACAGGACTTGAGGTGAGGCTTCTCCTTGATCCCAGCTGCGCTACATGATCCAGCTGGCTCACGTTGATCTCTTTAAAATGGACTGTGGTGGGCGTTCTCATCTTCTCTTGTGTGTCTGGTTTGCCTTGCTCTGAAATGAAAAAGAAACAATTGAGGCTCATACATAATACCACACAGTTTAACAGTCAGTTGTCCACTCAAAATTGGTCAGGGTCAGTGTTTCCAATATTATTGACAAAGTTGCAGCATATTAATCCATCCCAAAGTTCACCCAAATGCAACATTTAAAATTCGTAGAAAAAAAATTAAATTTTGACCTGGAAAGTGTATTAAAGACTTGGTCTGGTTGCTTTTGTAAAGTACCAAAGAGGGCTGCAATTGGAATGTTAGCATTGAAAACAATTTTTGAGTTTTTCAGTTCAAGCATGATCAGATAAATTTTAGAAAATTGCAAAGTACTTCTATTGCCTCTTTGATCCAACTATTTTGGAGGTAGAGGCTTAGCAGCAGTATAAACAAGGACAGTTTTATTTGCATTTCCAAGATAGTTTGTATCAAAATGAGCAATCAATTCTTAAATGTCTGTTTTCAATACCGGTATATCAAATTCAGGAAGATGTCTTGTAGAATGACCCCAAAATAACATATAATTGAACTTCCAAGAGTCTATGATTCTCTACTACTAGAAACACTTATTAGGACGCCACCTATGTCCGGTAGTAGAGGATTCATCGGTCATCATTCAGCCAACAACCGCTGAGGACGGAGAAGGGTTTCTCCGAAAATATTACGAAATATTAAATGGTGAGTGTCGTAGAAACGTATTAACTTTATTTTGATGTTAACATATTATTTATCTGCAGTACAACTAATCACATTTGTTACTAATGAATGAATAAAAAAAAATTAACATTTACAAAAGCATGCCATACAAGCAATTGGTAAGCATGACATTATTAAAGTAAAATGTACGAAGGAATAATACTTCAACTATTCACAATTTTTCTTTATCATCTGAAAGTTGCCAAACACGTACCATGAGGTGATGCCCTATGTTTTCTTGTAACTGGACTACCATCATTATATTGCTGTGTTATTTCTGCTTCATCTTCTTCTTCAAATGATTGTCCTGGCTGGATTGGGGGTTTCCTCACACAACGCTGCCCTATCGTTGGTTTGATACTGAATCTGTCAGGATCTTCAAATCTTTCTTCTTGTCTGTGTTGTATACGCTTGTGAATAATTTCCTGAGACTAAGTAGAAATTAATGAGAACAAAACAAGAAGGAATAAATATAAATAAGTTGTACTGTAGGCCTAGCTCAAGGAAAAGCTAAAATACACTGCAGTGCTGTGTCTATGTTACGCTGGTCCCCGGCCTCTAGTCTTCAAGAACTCCACACTGACATAAGATGACATGATGGGCAGTCTGAACCATATAGTGAAGCGCCCACATCGAGGGTACCAGCGTATGTCTATGTATGTTATTAACACTTTCTTAACTAAATATCATAGAATCTCACTCTGGAGACTGGAGAAATTAAGTAATAATAAATCGTAGAGTTGAGCTTACACAGTAGCAAATCACTATACGACCTTTCCATTTCCCAGGGAGTTGTTGGTGGAAGTGGTCCACAAAACATTTGTATTTTATTTCATTAAAATAAGTGAAAGCCTTACTAAGGCCCTAAATCAATTGCATTGTATAGTGGATAGTATCGATACTCACTCTTTGTTGGCCGGTGATAAGATTTGGCTCTGTCATAGCTTCTGTAATTTTGACATTTGTTTTCACTGCTGTAGCGGCCGTTGCTCTTGCATGTATTGGTAGCGATAACTGGTATCTGTGATCTGTAAAATCTATATCATGGTCTAGGGCTAATCTTTTTATCCTGAAATAAAATTGAAAATTAGACAATATTTCAATAACACTAAAAGTCACATAACCAATCTTAAGTCTAATCATGCTACCCTGATCACAAAGAGTGTACATTTGTGATTGAATTGACCGAGGGGATGACCCACAATCAGTTTAAATTAATGTCCATGTTTCATTTGATATTTGGTGTGGATTTATATGACCTCTCTCTTGTAGGAATGCCAAATGAAAACTTTGAAACAAAAAGTACAGAAATTATGTTCCTACTTACTTCCTATTGGTTAACTTTGTATAGAGGTATTGTACTAATAGTTCAGCAGCATCAGGCTTGGCGTGGATGGTTCCTTCAATAAGTTCTTGAGGTATCTCTATTGATCGACGTTTGAAGAACTGTTCAAAAACAAAAGAAAATCACAGATACACTAAAATATCATCAATTTGATAAAACAAAGGTGATCAATCTCAAGATTTATTCGATTTTTGCTATTAAAAATATGAGACTTTTACCCAAGTCAGGTCCTGAATAAAGCAAATGTCCAAAGCCTGGGATCCAAAGTAAAAGATTTCAGGTTATCTGTCACTGGGCTCATAATAAACAAGTTGTGAGTTACAATTTGAAACACATTATAGCCAATAAATGATATCCTTGGCCGAGACATTTATTTTATTTGATAGAGAGGAATAGAGCAAATATATTTTAGTGGTAATTAACAGAATAAATGATCAGCAATTTGAAGATAGTTCATCCATCAGTGTACAAGAACTTATAACTGAATAAACAGTGCTGTACAATTCATGTACATGTAAGTATGCAAGATGTACTGTATCAGATATCATGCATATTAGATGAAATATCAAGTAAATCAATAATTGTTGTTGAGAGGCCAGTTTTCAACAAGAAGATGCTGATATAAAATGCATATAAATTTGATGGAATCAGCAATAAACAGTTGGGTGAGTTATTGCTAACCGAAGAATTGTAGGAGGGTATTTTCGCACAAATTGTGAAGAAATGCTCTAATTTGTGCCACTTGGTGCATGTTATTGAAATTTTGAAAAGAAAACCCATAAAAATATCACATTTTGCAAAGAAAAAAGTACCTATTGGAATACTGAAGACTTATTTTGTACTTAGTAGTGCCCCCATGGCCATGACCAAAATACCTACAGAACTGATATGCATAATATAGGCCTACTCACTGTTTTGAGCTGTGACCAGTTCCCCACCTTGCCGGGTAATCCATTACAATTATCATAAGAGTGCATCTGAATATCTTGTGGGTAATACCAGGAAAAAATCTCTGCCACAAGGTAACCATTGGAGAAATCCCTGGAATACAAAACAAATAGCAATTATTAGGAAAAGAATAATCACTGACTAAACCAGCTCTGGGGTCGATTTCACTAACGTTAAAATGCATCGTTAACCCATCGTAAGACCAAAACCCATCGTTAGCTACGACCACTCTTGACCGCCACGCAAAGTTAATAAAGGGTTTGATTTTTCTAATGCATAATTCATATACCTTACGATGCGGTGAATACTTACGAAGGGTTTTCACATCTTTATGAAGTCTAGTTGAAGTTACGAGCTTAACCCTTCGTTAGCTACGATGCATCACAATGTTAGTGAAATCGACCCCTGGACTATTAAGCTGTAAGTTGGTTTCAGAGTGTCTATCGTGGTGGTTGAACAACCAGCGTGACATCAAAAATTTCAAGTGTGCAAACTCGATCTTGTCGTACCTGGAAACTTTTGCAGCAAGCACAACAAAAACTGTTACTCCGTCGTGGTGGTCGCAACAACACATCATTTTGAGTTGGAATAGATTCAACTTTTCTTCTGATCAAATACTGATCAACACTCCTGGTGGAGTCAAGCGGTCAGACCATATTGCAGCAATATGCTAATGTGAGTTATGTGACATACTCTATTATGACAACTCGAAATTGCTAACACTTGGTCATCTTCTGCAACTACATATACAGCTACTCTGAAACAACCTTTATTAATGTATTTTGTATTTAATTACATACATATATACATGTACTATAGCAATCAAATATACCGTTGATGAATATCAGTCTGCTCTATTATGATAACCAATAAAAGACTCAGCATAAACTTGACACAGAGAGGTGCTATTTAACTAAATAGTACCTCTCTGATTCAACAGAATACAGTTACATGTAGCAAATAGCATGTAAATTATTTCTTACACATTATCATAAAATTGTACTACTGAAACTGCATATTAACCAATTTTGAATGTTACTATGAGCATATTTAGTTCAATCAATTATAATGCAAATTACATTGCTTACACTGTCTCAAAATAAGCAGTGCCGTGCAAATCAGAGCATGTCACGGGTTGTAAACTTGTTTTATGGAAATAAAGATTATGATTAAATGTTTATAATGTGTAACAACTGTAATTGTATAATCCCAAGCACCAGAGGATAGTGTCTCCGCTATGCTCAATAAACTCTAAAAAACAATAAAAGTGGACTTCTCTTGAACAATGCAGGAAAACAGCCAGCCTCTTATGTACAAAATCCAGCACAACTTAATCACCATCAATCCTATTAACTAATTGACTGCCATGTAATTTAGTGCTACACGCTCTTACCATCCAAGAAGATATACCAACTATTGCCAGCCAGAATTCTCATATAAGAACTCATTTTTTCCACAAAACTATTACCTGGTGGAATGCCCTCCCTGTTAACATATGATTTTGACTTAACCATCATTTGAGGTCTTAAGGGAGTGGTTTCAAGTCTTTAAGCTCCACCAATATTTTTACTTGCACCGTGTTTATTAGGACTAGTGTATATAGCAGCACCAGGCACCTTTGTTTCTGCACATGCATTTCTTCAATTCATCGGCATTATACATCCAAATACTGATCCTGCTGATTATCAACGTTTAAGTAGAAGACCAGACCAGTTTCGTTGTACAACTACTTGGTAACTATTTTGTCATTGAAAATATATTATGTATACACGATATAAAAAGTATGCAGAATCACATTGTACAATACAACATCGATCACCATGAATGATCACTTGACTTGAAGTTGGAATGTATAATATGACT
Source organism: Ophiothrix spiculata (assembly GCA_000969725.1). Taxonomy (NCBI): domain Eukaryota; kingdom Metazoa; phylum Echinodermata; class Ophiuroidea; order Amphilepidida; family Ophiotrichidae; genus Ophiothrix; species Ophiothrix spiculata. Next base: position 9,522 of record JXSR01S025871.1, read on the forward strand.
TCCCAGGTATACACTGTATGCAGCGCACCAAGGAGGAGCATTTGCACAGGGGACCAACGGCCTAACGTGACTATCCGAACCATGGAGCAATTTAGAGTAAAGTTTCTTGCCCAAGGAAACAAGGAGACGTAAACCGCCTGGCCCGAGGCTCGAACCGACATTTTATTATGAGACCTGTGCTCTAACCGCTCGGCCACGCTGCCTTAGCCTCAAGTTAGCCTCAACACAAGCCTTGTCTGTCTGTCTGTTTAAATCGATCCATTGGATACTCGGCAGGGCAGCTTTGCTGCATAATGGTGCATTCATAGTCCAACGATTTCACAACGATTTCATCATACGATGTCTGTCGATACGCAGTCTTTAAACGCGCCACGCATATTGCGCTGTAACTTTTGAAGACTGCGTATCGACAGACATCGTGCGATGAAATCGATGTGAAATCGTTGGACTATGAACGCACCATAACACCAAGCTGGCACGTACACCACTCAATTTTAAACTAGACTAATCAGTCATATATTGGCTAATCATGTAGACGTGACAATAATTGCTTTAGGGGCATTTTGTAGCTCAAGCACCAGTGCTGGGATTCGAACCCACGACAATCAGATCATGAGTCTGTCTGTCTGTTTAAATCGATCCATTGGATACTCGGCAGGGCAGCTTTGCTGCATAACGCCAAGCTGGCATGTACACCACTCAATTTTCTAATCATGTAGACGTGAAAATAATTGCTAAGAGGGGCATTTTGTAGCTCAAGCGCCAGTGCTGGGATTCAAACCCACGACAATCAGATCATGAGTCCAATGCTCTAACCACTTGGCCACGGACCCCTTCCGATGTACATACATCTCATGATCTATAGGCCTGAGAGAATCGATGATGTGAACATTTGGCAAGATTTGCTTGAACTTGAGTTCAAAGTCATGATTTCAAGAAATTGAAAAAAGGTCAAAACAATTTGACCAATATGGAGGAGAAAACGTTCATTGACAAGAATGAGGTACTTGATCATCTAAATAATCCATACTTTAAAAAAGATCATCCAAAAACAGCAAAAAATCACTTACTGCAAATGCAGTAAGAATCGTATTCTACGTGGTAAACAAAAACATTTTCCATACGCTAGCCTACACAGATTTCACCTGTGCCAAGCACCCCCCCTCCCCAACCCCTTGGTAATGGGTTCCATTCATCAATGTCATATTAGCGTGCATGGCTTAACACAAGGTGATTAGATCTTTTCATAAATATGATAAAGTTGTCTTTATTGGTCAATTACATCAATAAAATCACTTGAGTTTGACATTTCACTGCTTGACTCTGAGAACTGTCAAAAATATAAACATAAACAGAAGTAACATTGTGAAGAGCAAAGCTGTTATCATCCCTGTAACTCTAGGGAAGGATGAGTCTGAGTTACATTCGATGGAACTAACGCTAGCCACGCTCCCCTATAATCTATATTATTAAACTTTAAAAGCTATCTATATCTATATCTATATCTGGTTTGATGGGTGCTTGGAGTAGGTTTTCATAAACCTTTTAGTGGCCCATACCCATTTTCTTTCCAGTGGTCATCAAGTCTGTTTTTAAATTGGTTTGTAGTTTTGACATTCACAACATTATCAGGAAGCTTATTCCACCCTTTGTGTGAAAAAGTGCTGTCAAGCTTACCTCCGTATGTTTCTCACAGGAAACGTGAGGTCCAGACTCTGGACCCATTTAAACACATCCCTTGGAAGAGCTGTCATTTTACTATTTTACAGTTTTACTTTTTTTTCACTGTGATTTCAATGCTTTACGAACTATATAGACAAATGCTAGTTTCCGTTCCGCCGAACTTTCCGGATTTTCATCACGCTTTTGTTTACGTTCAGAATCAGAACTGTTTACATGTTGGCAAGGAAATTTTATTCAAAATGAAAACATTTGTTTATATTTATTTTGCAACCAATATTCTATGTAATTAGCCTTTCAAGAATAATTTCGGACATAATTGTGATATTTTTAAGAATTTTTCTCAATTTAAATTGTACTTTTTTGCAGTAATTATGCTTACTTGTAGTTTTATGCACTTTTATAAAAGTTCAGAGAATTGTTTCAAGAGAAAATAGAAACAATGCTTTCACAAATGACTCGACAGAGGGCAGCATATCATCCAAGATGTCTGCCCCCATGGACGAAATTTTGTAAGCTTACTGCAAATTTGTGATTGAAGTTACATTAAGGAATATCAGTGAGTGAACGTAGTCTAGAACACTTTTTTATCTAAAAAATGTTTGTCTCAAAGCTCTCCTACTCTTGAAAAACTAATGCGAAATGCGGGTGTTTTTTAAGATTTTTTTAAGGTAGTGTCTGGCCTAGACCTACTAGTATGTCTATAAAATGATTATATTGTATAGACATATGGATCTCCATTGAACAATGGTTAATTTTGCCAATTTTTTGAAGTCTCATTTTGAACAACTCACATCATTGACAAATGTGGAAATGTGCTCTTGCAAACCTTAGTGAGTTGCTTAAGGCTGGTGTAGACCTAGTGCCTGCGTCACCTTCCGAGCTCACAAGAAGTAGGAGGGACACGTTTCGGGTCTAGTGTAGACCTTCAAATGGCATAAACCGTTTTTGTACTCTAACTTTCAAACTAATTACATAAACTATATAAAAGTATACATTTTTAGAAGCGAA
>JXSR01S025872.1:19459-29985 GCA_000969725.1 Ophiothrix spiculata
TACTTTGTTTATCTTAATGATTTTTTTACTGGACAAATTCCGGTCTTTTAAGATTTTATTTTAATATTAAGATTTTAAGGTGTTTTATTCATACAGAAACATTGACAAGTTATTTTTTTTTCACAAAATCACAAAGTACAATGATAACAGATAAATATGATAAATACGACAAGTATAAAATCCAAATATATTTTGCCCTGCTTACACTATTAAAAATACCTGTAATCTTTATAAAACAAAAATCTGTAAATGTAACAATCTAATCTGAATTTGGTTTTGATAAACATCACTAACACTGCCAAGATCATGAATTTCATGTTTATATTGTAACACATTTTATTAAAATGTGCTACTAGTAAATTCAGAATCTTGTTTGCCCGAGAGATATTCTCTCGCGATATTCCCTCTTACTTATTCCATCAAATGGAGGATAATATATATAGTTACAATGCTTTAATATTGGTTAAATTGACTCTAGTTAAATCGTTATAACCAATATACACACATTGTAAGTGTCATTCACTACTATTTTTAGGAAATAAGTCAGAGCGAATATCTCTCGGACAAGCGAATGTCTTTGGACGTTACGTCTGACTTTTTAAATAGCAAAATTTCCAGACGTTCTGTTTTCCACTTCAAAAAGTTATTTTCCCTAGAAAGAGGAATACGTATTTTTTTAGTTTAAAATGAATACTCGTAAAGTATGCGTAAAATTTTTTACAATGCAAAAATAATTTATGACAGAGAAAGAAACATTCTGGTAATTGTGCTGCAAAAATGCAACTACAAATTTTCTACATCGTCTAAAATATGACACTATTCTTTCACATGGCAATAAAATGAAAATTTGTGAATAAAAATTGTATTAAATATACATCCAATAGCTGCCACTGAGAAAAAAAATAAAAAAACTGTAGTTTCCATCTTAGTTACTGATAACAAATCGGACTACTTATGGAACATTAACGTTTGAACAGAATTGTTTGGCGTCAATCGTCAATGTTTTACATTCAAAGCGTCCAATGTATTCTCAGAGACTCTGACGGAAAAATAAGTACCTATATTATGATATATACTTCAATATAACCATTTAATAATTTTTCTAGAAGAAAACGTTACAGAACACTTGTGTCGGATATTCATAAAGGGTTACATTTTAGGCGTTCTGAAATATATGCAATAAAATAGTGAACAACAATTTAATCTCCCAAGTGCCAAAAAGACCCCAAAGCAGGAAATCCTGTTTTGCTTTTATGCAGTTTTTAACCAACATTTTTCCATGTTCAAATTAATGACTAATATTCGCTAACGCCTGTAATTGATTATGATCAAACCTAACTAACCTTTGTACCCTGGTAAAATACAATGCTAAATATATGATGATTTAAAATGAAGTAAGAGTTAATTTTTAAAATCCATAAACTCCAATATTTAGAATTTCCATTTGAGATTTGTAACGAAGAATTAAGGTCACATGTGGAAATACCAAAATAATTATGTCATTTGATTTGTCAAAATATATAAATGAAGATATGACACATTCTTCTTTGTACATGTTAGATTAACTATATCAATATTTAATATTGACAAATTTGTAAGCATGAAACATTATTTTTATGCACATATAAAAAAAACCCTGTATACTTAGTAGTCAGGGATATAGCACATCAGCGGTATATTTTTAGGGTTGATATTAGGTTCGGGTGAGATGAACTAAGACAGTGGTTAAGGATGTAGTGGATTATCATTTGTAAATGGGATTAGGGTATTATGAATATTTGGAGAGTCATGTGTATCTGCTATTTTGTGGCTAAATAAGCTATGATTATAGCTGCCAAGCAAGTGGTTCAAAATTTTCAGGAGATAGACTAGAAATGTTTTAATATTTTATGAACTACCAAATATTTGATACATTCTTTGTATAAATAAAGTCCTGCATATTTTCTAACGGAAGCTTGGTGATGTGGTTTTTTTTTTCCAATCTTTGGGACCAACTGTTGAGAGAAGCCCTGAAATCAAGATTACATGACTTGTCACGATACAAATACGAGATATGCATGATTGATTATTAGTAAACAAAGGTGTTTCACCATAGATTCGCAAATTACTAGATATTTACACAAATCACCTGCAGATATACATAGTAAACCATAGAAAGAATTTTGTAAGGAGACTCAATTTTACTTAATTCCAATTACCACAGCAGCTCAAGATTATCATGTCGATAAAGCACATGATTTGACTTTGTATTGATCAGTGTATTTTATAAACTTGCAAAAGCAGTCGTTAAAAGATCACACAATATGTTATAGACACTAAAACATGATTTTCATTATCGTTTTCTGCATTCAAAGTACAAGTACCACCGTAATAATTTAATTACTGTTTTGCGCAATGTTGATACAGAAGAAATAATGATTTCAAGGTTTCACAAGAATACATACACATGCCAGATCAATAATACACGGTTGCTCGTATAGTTGGAATAAAAATATTGTTACCACTTTTTTATGTAAAGGTCAATTTCTGATGAATATATCTGGAAACCTATGTTGCTTTTGGTCAGATCTGATAGGTAAGTGTGTTGGGTGTGAAATGGAACTCCGAATTTCGTCAATTTTTTCATGTACTGGTAAGAATGCAACAACAAAAATGGGTCAGAAACGTGATTTTTAGGTCAAATTTGATTTGACCCCGCCTTTGACCCCATCACTTCTTTATTTAAATTGGGTTGTCATATTGAATGTTTATCTGTAGTCGAGTGAGAATCAGGTGATTGAATCATGGAATAAATAAATCTATTTATTACAAGATTGAATGTATTGGTCACGCTTGGAATGGTTCCCGGAGGTATATGAGATCTTAAAAGGTTTTGAAGATGTCATATAGCGCCAGGGACCATTCGACGTTCACCACACCCCTATGTTTGTAAATTGAGAGGCGTTGGAGGATCATTTGGTACTTTACTTCCAAGCATTCTCTTGGCGCAATCAAGCGTGACCAAGACATTCAATCACCTGATTCTCACTCTACTATAGATAAACATTCAATATGACCACTCAACTTAAGTTAAGAAGTGATTGGGTCAAAGGCAAATTTCACCTAAAAATCACGTTTTTGACCAATTTTTGTTGTTGCCCTCTTACCAGTACATGAGAAAATTGATCAAATTCGGAGTTCTATTTCATAACCGACACGATTACCTATCAAATCTGACCAAAAGCAACATACGTTTCCAGATATGTTCATCAGAAACTACATAAAAATGTGGTTTAAATATTTTTATTCCAACTATATGAGCAACCGTATAGTTACAATAATGAGTTACTGAGGTAAGTCCCATTGGAATGGGGTAAAATTTAAGTTTTCTTAAGAACGGTTCGACTGATTTTTTGCTTAAAATTGCACTGATGATAGATGAAGTACCAAACTGTATTAATTGGTAGCATGAAAAAAGTTACATTTTTGAGATATGATCAAAAACAGAAGTGATACATTTTTATTGGGTCACACTGAGTCACAACTTTGCACTTTTCGAAATTAATTGACGAGGAAAGGTTGTGCCAAAATGAACCAAAAATGATTTCTTTTAGGTACAAGGGGCGTTTTGAGGGTATGCATGCATCCTTCCTTCAGAGAAGTAAAAGATTAAATAAACCGGTGAATTTTTGTGTGTCCAATTAATTATTCTATAAATGGTCAAGTAATCTCAATGGAATAACATCTCGGTACCCGCGCGCGGTGGAGGGGTCAAAAACATAGGTTGATGCTGAATATGTCCGATGCTCCTTTAAGTTCAACATACACTGACTCAGAAAAAAATCCCTGCTGTTGATACTATTTCGAAACATAGATGGTTAATCTAATCGGTCACGTAATTTATAGGCTCATTTCAGTGAAAATGAAACTTTTTTTGACTTCAACAAATAGTTAGCCTTTTTATTCGACCACATTGCATGTAAAGTGGTTAAAAAGGTAAAACTTGAAAATAGAGCAACAATATAGACATGGATATATGATATATATGGATATTTAATGTAGAGTCTTCAAATCAAGTTGGCACAGATTTGTTTTAAAGTACATTTGCAATGAACATAAAATTTAAACATACAAAACATTAACTCATTTGTATAGGCCACACCACAATCGCCAGGCACATAACTTTACTTTAAATTACATCCGTTTACGAAGCTGGGGTAAATCCATTACCTTAATCAACCATAACTTTTAATCCAATTATTGTAATACGCATCTATAAAAATGTGTATTACAGCATGATTACAGTAAGCAAATTTACTTGTTGAACATAATTGTATTTCGACTGTTTTTTTTAATTTGATCCTTATATATTTAATCAATTGACAATATTCCAAAAATAAGATAGATATTAAAACAAAGCATTTTGAAAACATCTCTTGGATATTAGTTTCTATTCACTCAGATGGTAAAAGCACTTATAATTTTAACCAAGCAACAATAAGAAAGGATTTCAGACAAAAATGTCAAAAATCAGACGTCATCATAATTAAAGCATCATATCGTGCATGTAAATCTGCTTATTATACACTGAAATGTAAGGCTTTGATAATTTGAGAATAAATTATAGAGTAGATAACCGACTACTCATTTTCATAAAGGTAGCGTGATTTACCCCAGCCTCATTTATCTCATTAGTACAAAAATAGAAATAAATAGACATCTCTCATTGAAAGTGTATTGTTCATTGTGTAATATAAGTAAATTATTATCTATTTTGGCATGTTTGGTAGCAATATAGAATTACCCATTAAGGCCATGTGCATAAATTGTAAAAGCTGTTATATATAAATTCACTAGATTTGACATGAACTAAATGAATTTCAACGATTTGAAAAATGCATGTAACTACATTTTGAATAGACATATTGTGTACCATTTTGATCGATTTTTTTCTGTTTCAGAACAAATAAAAAATACTTTGAAATTTGGCTTAGCTTGAGTTCCTGAAAAATGTGTAACACCTCAAAATCTAATAGAAGTTTTTTTTAAAGAGAATATTAAAGAGAAATCTTTAAAATCTTCTGAAATGTATACATAATAACCGTTTACCTTTCGCCAGTCAGAGACTGTCAAATTATCAACTAAAATGCGACAAATTACTTTGTTTATCTTAATGATTTTTTTACTGGACAAATTCCGGTCTTTTAAGATTTTATTTTAATATTAAGATTTTAAGGTGTTTTATTCATACAGAAACATTGACAAGTTATTTTTTTTTCACAAAATCACAAAGTACAATGATAACAGATAAATATGATAAATACGACAAGTATAAAATCCAAATATATTTTGCCCTGCTTACACTATTAAAAATACCTGTAATCTTTATAAAACAAAAATCTGTAAATGTAACAATCTAAGCTGCATAAACGTCACTAACACTGCCGAGATCACGCATTTCATGTTTACATTGTAACACATTTTGTTAAAATGTGCTACTAGTAAATTCAGAATCTTGTTTGCCCGAGAGATATTCTCTCGCGATATTCCCTCTTACTTATTCCATCAAATGGAGGATAATATATATAGTTACAATGCTTTAATATTGGTTAAATTGACTCTAGTTAAATCGTTATAACCAATATACACACATTGTAAGTGTCATTCACTACTATTTTTAGGAAATAAGTCAGAGCGAATATCTCTCGGACAAGCGAATGTCTTTGGACGTTACGTCTGACTTTTTAAATAGCAAAATTTCCAGACGTTCTGTTTTCCACTTCAAAAAGTTATTTTCCCTAGAAAGAGGAATACGTATTTTTTTAGTTTAAAATGAATACTCGTAAAGTATGCGTAAAATTTTTTACAATGCAAAAATAATTTATGACAGAGAAAGAAACATTCTGGTAATTATGCTGCAAAAATGCAACTACAAATTTTCTACAACGTCTAAAATATGACACTATTCTTTTACATGGCAATAAAATGAAAATTTGTGAATAAAAAGTGTATTAAATTGACACAAGTGAAATATACATCCAATAGCTGCCACTGAGAAAAAAATAAAAACCTGGAGTCTCCATCTTAGTTACTGATAACAAATCGGACTACCTGGGACTACAAATACTTTTAGTATTTGTAGTCCCAGGGACTACTTATAGAACATTAACGTTTGAACAGAATTGTTTGGCGTCAATCGTTTATGATTTACATTCAAAGCGTCCAATGTATTCTCAGCAACTCTGTACTTATAATCTGATGCAGTGTTAGTATTGTTATATATACTTCAATATAACCATTTAATACCTTTTCTCGAAGAAAACGTTACAGAGCACTTGTGTCGGATATTCATAAAGTGTTGCATTTTAGGCATTCTGAAATATGAAAATATAAATAGTGAACAACAATTTAATCTCCCAAGATTAGCTAATCGTTTCGTTTCACGGAACTTATGTTACACTTTTGACGTCACATGTTTTCCTCTTTCATAGAAATATATGGTCATTTATTAATTACGATAATTATGTTGTTTTTACTCACATGTGAAAAAACAACAATGCAGCAAAAGAATCAACATGGCCATCATCATTTAAAATAAACGTCATATATTTATAGTGTCATTAACCTTCATAGAATAATTCCGCATATTCAATCTACTTTTTAAAACATGTATATACCAACCACATAGGTTAAATCAATACAAGTATTTGACAAAATATCACGATCAACCATATTCAAAATGATAAGCATCTACAGTAGATTGTCAAAATTCAAATATAGTTTTTGTGGTCTTTATCATTGTTATGTTATGTCACTTGCATGTGTTTTGTTTTGTGTTTTATTTCATTTGAAGTGTGTAATATATTCGAATTTTCTGCACTTGAATATGATTCGTTTCTTTGAAAATCAATATACAAATATGATTATATAATCTATGCAAATTAAGCGTACATATCGGGTAGTTATAATTTGAAGTGATGTTTGTAACCATAACTTTGATGAAATGTAATTATTTACACAAACAATCAATTTTGAATGAAATATGAAAATGTGTGTGAAACATTTACAAAATTACCAATATAATACGGTATCATCATAACAAAGATAACTACATTGACAACTGAAAATTGTACAATAATTTTGAAATGTTGTCTAATACAATTTGCTAAATAAACATACTATTATGTGACATCACTTAACTCTCACAAAAAAGATAAATACAATTAATGAGATTACAATGTGAAAGACAACTTCGGTTTTGGTGGCAAGCTTTACATGCTCAAAGGTGATAAACATTTGTCAGAAGGCAGCTATGATTATTACTCATTACAAAATAGAGACAAATGTACAAGAAAAAGCTGCTATTGTGTGCTACATGTAAAAGGCAGTTAACAAACATTAAATGATATGTCATTTTGATTAAAGTATGGCTTTACCATTAAGTATGAAGTTATAATATTTGGACGTTTTTGACAGAATGATATGAAAAAAAATCACAATATTTTAGTCTCACAAGTTCGTTGCACCTCCGGTACTAACAACATTTTCTAGTTTCTCAAGCTCAGCATCCAAATCTATTGAATCCAAAAGTTTGGGATTATTTGCCCATCCAAAGTCATTCGGGTCCGAATCTGGCATCAAAACACACATGAAACGGGGGCCTGTTCCACCTTCGCGTGGGTAAATAGTTACTGGGACAAAATGTTCGTGATATTCTACCCATCGACATAATTGGTCGTAAATTTCAGGGTGTTGATGGCGAAGGCTCACTCCTCTTTGGCGCAGTTGGCGTTGAATGTGTATGAAACAGATTTGTCTGCTTTTCTTATCAAGGACGCCCTCAGAGGTAACTCCAGAGGGCGCTGTTAGTATCATAGTTTCTCTATCTTTACTTGGTAGCTGACGAGATTGTGTATGCATCATACTGAGTCGAACTTTCGCGCACTTTTTTATACTCTGAGCTTGTTTTCGCGGCATTGTTTTTGAAGACGACTCATCACAAGACATAATTGCGACATTTAAAACAAATTTGAAGTCAGGATCATATGTCCTACACATTTGTATCAGAAAATCCAAATGGTCACCAAATACACCAGAGGATTCCAGCTCTTTTATCGTTGCATATGTTGGAGGGAAAGGCAGGCATTCCATACCATAAGTTGTGTAACTCTCAGCGGAGTCAACGTCAGGAAAGATCAACAAAATGGCGCCTCGGCCACGTGATAAATAACCAGTACGAGCAACTTTGCTCAGATCATCTTGGACAGTTTCGTTGTAGCGGCTATGGTAGATGACATGCTTAGCAGCACTGTTTGTTCGACTGTAAAGACACTTCTTTTTATGTCTTTCCCAATGTGCAAGCCGACAATCTCTAGAGCAGTAGTATGTGTAACAATTATGACAGGTTTTATATGTCTTACGAGCATCATCGAGTTCCTTGATTTTGCCACACTTTTTATAGCTACACTTGACCATTACAATTTCATCTCCAATAACATCTTGCACAGATCGTGGAGTAGACTGCTTGCTGGAGCTGTTCAAGCTGCTGTCCTCTTCGCCGTTATTCTTTAAGATGATGGAGTTTAGTGGAGTTACACCATCATCACTAAACAGACTGTCTAGGCTTGAGCTTCTCCTATGTCCTTTGCTCTCATCTTGATCAGATGACAAATTCAGGTGCATAGCAGATGCACCAGAGAATATCATTTGGTTGTCTGGAGCATGGAGATCGGCCCTGCTAGGAGATCTACTGTTTGATGAAAGGCCTAACAAACTATCAACTATTTCCTCCATGCTTACTTCAAGTGGGGGTTTCACTATTGGACGTGGTGTACTTTGATGACTAGTGGATGTTACCACACTAAGGACGGCTGCAAAATTTGACTCTTTAAGTTCATCGACACCAATCGGTGATTTGGGACGCTGCACTGAAGGATACTGAACACGTTCTGAGACGGGTTCGTGTAGCACAATTTCGTCATCTAGAGAATCAAGAGAGGTATCAGTGATAGTTATGCGTACATTGCATCTCTTCCTTCGAGGGGATCCTTCTTGGTGTACAAGGAGTCCTTCGCCTTTGGACGGAGTTACCATTGGGAATGGAGAGATCTGATCATTCTTGCTTCCATCACATCGGTATCGAGGATCGGGTCTGATTGCACTGTTGTCATGGTTACTAGAATGTATGCCTGTGCTAAATGAAGTCGAAGCATGTGCATACTTTGGTGGTCCTCTTTGATGTTTTGGAATAGAGTGTGATACCTCAGCTTGAGCTGGCGTGATAGGCACAAACTGGTAGCTATTCGGTTCCTCTGATTGAGTGAAACTACTTCTTAGAGGTTCTGGAGAATTTCTAGGTGGTTTCGACGGCGGTGAACTGATTAGGGCAAATGGCATGGAATAATAATTGCTCGTGGCCTGTTTCTTGATAAGTTCACTTGGTGGAGTTTGCTTTGGTCTCATAGATTCCGTTGGTCTTATATGAGCTTGTTTAATCTCATACCTTGAAACTGATGGAGGATCATAGCTATCGTTGAAACCAGAATCATCACCAGGACTTACTAATTCCGAGACACCTTCATCAGGTGGGCTATCGTCTACACGCCCAGTTATGTAGAACACAGCATCGTTTGTTCTGTGTTCCATTCTCTTGATGGAGAGTGCATTCAAGTTAACATCGCTGGACTCTCCTGCAGACTGACTTCTAAGTCTACTTGGAGAGAGATTGGGTGTACTTTTGTGATACGGTGATGACTGAAGTACTGATGCTTCCTGCATCTTCGCGATCGACTCCTTTTCATTTATACTTAGTAGGGCATCACTGCTATGGTATTTTTCACATTCTTCTGGTTCGATTTTAGGCTCTGGTTCTTTAGCTCCATTTGTTCTGCGTGGTAGTTCAACGCAAGAAAATGCACTTCGAATAGGGCGATCTGTCGTAGGAAAATGTTTATAATAACGATCGTAGTTATGATATGCTCGCTTGTACCTTGCTTCTGACAAAAAAGAGAGTTTTGTTGTAACCCCGCAACTTGAGCCAGTTCCTGTCGTGTCCATACTCCAATCACTTCCCCCGGCTGTTGGTGAACAACTTACAAATCTGGGCTCAGAGACATAGTCCGGGTAATCAACAACATGTTCATCTTTGATTGTCTTATTGTAATGACGCGACTTCTTGTACCAATCCGGTAGGTTTAGCTTCCTCAAAGATTTGCGTACTTTAGCACGTTGTTCTGCGATAATAAGACTAGCTCGTGTGCTGGCATCGGATGCGAAACTTGTAACAGAATTGTTTTCAAATGCTTCACTATCAGGTGTCTGTACTTGCGCAGTTTGCTGTTGTGTAATATCTTGCTTTGTAGCCACTATAGGATCATACTCTGATCCGATTACATCTGACAATGGCTTAGTTGATTCAATATCTCCTCGGTTTGAAATCAACTCCTTCGATTGTTTATCTCCTGGATATTTAATTACATCAGTCCGAAATTCCGTCAATAGTTCTTGTATTCGATCAGTAGAGTAATTTCTATTTTGCAGACTATCAG
>JXSR01S025874.1:6166-26992 GCA_000969725.1 Ophiothrix spiculata
GTAGGGCATGCGGTTTTCGAGATACGCTCCGGACGCCGGACGGCGGACAGAAAATTGCATCGCTATGTCTCTTCTGAAAATTTTCAGGCGAGACAAAAAGGGGAATAACTATCTCTATTCTTAGAATGGCTAATCCAGGATTAAAGTAATTACTGGAATAAATTTTGTGAATACGGGTCAAAGTCAATAATTGTCTCCTCTTTAGATATAAGGGTCTGCTAACCCTCATCCTTAACAGATATTTGGAAGCTTAGAAACATTTCAAGACTCAAGCAGGGATTGAACAGGAAAAATAAGCAGTTCCTATTTACAATATCAACCATTGGTTGAGTTAAAGTTTCCCTTACAAGTTACAAATTCTTTTCCAATGTCCTTTCCTACATGGGCATCCTTATTGGATCGTCCAGAGGATAGATCTCACGGTTGACATATAGCGCACTCACTAGACTCATATATGACTCATACTCGCTAGACTCAGATACATTAAAGGTATATGCTGTCCCACATGCATCCACTGCACTTAATAGATCATCCAGGGGACAGATCTCACGGTTAGCATATAGTGGGCTCGCTTGACTCACACGTTGTACATACCTTAACTGATGGTGACAAACAAGACCATCTTCTCTTTCAATGCCCCTGGATCATCCAGGAGATAAATGTCACGGTCAGCATAGAGTGCCCTCGTTAGACTGACATACTGTCACCTACCTGCAATTGATGGGTGACAAACAAGACCGTCTTCTCTTTCAAAGCCCCTTTGATGCATTCAGTAAAAATATGCTGTCCCACGTGGGCATCCACTGCACTTAATGGATCATCATGGAGGTAGATGACACGGTCGGCATAGAGTGCCCTCGCTAGACCGACACATTGCTACTTACCTGTAATTGGTGGGTGACAAACAAGACCGTCTTCTCTTTCAATGCCCCTTTGATGCATTCGGTAAAGATATGCTGTCCCACGTGGGCATCCACTGCACTTAATGGATCATCAAGGAGATAAATGTCACGGTCGGCATAGAGCGCCCTCGCAAGACTGACACGCTGTTTTTGTCCGCCACTCAGATTGATTCCTCTCTCACCAATCTAGATAGATAACAATGGAATCAAGTTAAATCATTGATTAACATATGAAGACTTTCTGACAAAAAAGATTTTTTTTTTTCAATTCAATATGTTGGCATAGCTAGGAACGATTACATTACAGTGGATCTTCAATTATTTATGTTAACTCTCAAACATTGTGCTCAGAATTTTATGTTTAGAAATAATGAGCCCAGTTGAATGAATGGCAAAACTAATCATTCTTTAGAGCTTCACTTAATTCATTATTTTCAAACATACTGAGAAAGGCTATAAATTATTTAAATAGTCCCCTCCCTCGATATCGCACATTACTAGACCTCATAAATATTTATTAGGAAACCACAAATTACAATTGGTCAGTTGAACCTGTTGCGCATGACAGTGAATTGCCTACTTCCCCCAAGTGCGTGAAACACCACTGCAGGGAAAAATTTGAAAAACTATTGCACCCCTTCAATCGCACCCCTGTTTTCATATCACAAGTATCAGTTGTTGGAAATTCATACGGTGACAGAGTAGAATGGACATTTTCGGGTTATATTTTGATGTGTTTTAAACACCAAATTCAGTGAAATATTTATGAGGTATAGTAAAACAAATGCAACATGATTTATTTTGAGAAGTATTGAAAATTTCTGATCCCTCAGTGTTGAATGCATGTGACTACTTCCCTCTGCTTCACGCCGGGAAGTAGTCACTCGCATCCAACACCTCAAGATCAGTAATTTTCAATACTTTCCTCTGTACCATGTTGTATTTGTATAATACAGTACTTTAAGAACTATTTAATATAAGTCAATTAGAGATGTGTTGTTTATGCCAAGTTTGGGTTTTGTATCATTTTGCAAAATAGTTTAAAGGTGTAGGTTCCTATTTTAGGATGTGCATAATTTACTTTTAATTGATTGACCTTGACCTCTGAAATGCATTGTGCAAGGTTTCAACTTTGGCTTGTGTCTTGTTTTCTCCTGGGAGGCAATTGAGAGTATGCATCTCTGGGGATGAGGCTGTTATGTCAATACAAAAGAAATGGAAAATTGGTATACCAATTAATTTTACATTTTGTGCTATATCTCAAAACTATAAAGAATTTTGAGGTGACATTTTGGATTTATAATCAGAAAAATAGGGGCTTTCATTTGGCATCAAAAAATAAACTACTTCCGGTTGAGCCCTGGGGGATGAGAATGGGATCAGAACCTACACCTTTAAAATAGCTGAAGTAGCACATTAAGTGCCACTGAACTCAGATTTGAAATATAACACTAACAATCTCTCTTTCGTACCAAACTTTTTTGTTTAGTCATGCTCAGATTGATACTTTACAACTTATTTGCTATAGCTAGCCATACAGACATAAAATTACCTCAGTTTGGTCACCAGAGGGCAGTATTTCAATGTCATGTTTCAGGCTGCATCTCGTCAGCACATCATCATAGCGTGCCTTGTCCATTGGTTTCCCAAACAAAATGTTGTCCTCCAAAGTAGCATTGTAAATCCATGGCTCTTGTGCAGCATATGCGAATGATCCGCCGATGTGAATAGCGCCCTCTAGACTGTGCATGTTGCCTAAAATAGCCGAAAGAAGTGAGCTTTTTCCACTCCCAACACTTCCACAAATACCTGTAAGGTGACCCTGAGGGCAAAGGAATGAAAAAATAAAGGATACATTAGACCTTTATCATAGCCTAGGTCATACTTTTGATGTGGATTTAATCTACACTTTATCTTTCAAGTATGTTGCATAAGAATGTGAGAGACCGATAACGAACAACAAAATGAAAAAGAGTCAGAGAGAGTATACCATGCATCCCTGGCATCAAATGACATCAATGATCTGAAAATGATGGTTATTTGATGTTTGCTTTTTGTATTGTTTTGTTTTTGAAAAAAAAACACCAGGAAATATATGAATGATGTCTTATTAGGATGCTACAAATGGATCGGTATATAAATAATCATTTAGGGTCGGAATACGTGGTAATTTATTTAAAAAAAAAGAATGTTAACAATACATAACACATTTCAAACGAAAAAAAATTCCCTTGTTTATATAAAGAAAGACTAATGGTTTATTCAGAGCTCGTCGATATCCATCGCTTGATATCAGTCGACGTGTAGTCTCTTAGTATGATTATGTGCAACACCCCACACAGGAATGTTGTGAAAGACTTGTCATTGAGCAATGGCCATCGATAGACATCAACAAACTCTAAATAAACTATATGAATTGTTTTTAACAATAACAGCACAAAAAATCAGTTTGTACCTTTTCAAGATTCAGGTCGATTCCAAACAGTGTCTTGACAACCTTTTCTTCTGCCGGTCCTCCCTTATTTTGCTCCTCCGTCATCTGGACATCTTCCATCTTGATCACATCCACGCCTTCCTTGCCATCCACCATCACGCTACCGTTCCATGACACTCCTTTCACCTTCCTCTCATCCTCTTTATTCTGAAGCGGTTCTTCTTCCGGATTTGGATATTTATCATCATCATGTGGAACGTCCCCGTTAGGATTAGTCTCTTGTGCATGCAGCCGGTTCAGGCTTTCTACACTACCATTTGGATAGCAGAGTATACTGCCATCTTCATTTGTGGTAAAGACTATCTCTTCATCTTGATTCTTTGTTTCTGTTGCTTTTGGTTTGTCCCATGCGAACGTCCCTTTGTTGATAGTAATGGCATACGTGCTGTCTGTAGGAAGTGACTTCAAAGGCTTGATCTCTTCCATCATAAGGATACTCTGTTACACAATAAATATTGTAAATAACTAAAGTCAAAAAATTGTTATGTTAACAAATTGACAAGATTAGCAGGATGCCTGCACTACACGTAGGACCAACTAGATGAATAGGACCAACGGATTGAGCATTGCTTTAAAATCTTGTTATTATACACAGATATTTTAACCCTTTGAACCCGACGAGCCGGTATACTGGCTCACGTGTACATGTACTGCATACCCGATGAGCCGGCTTACCGGCTTTTAGGTCATGTGTCAGAAACTTGATGTGTCTCACAACAGGCATGGGTAGATACAATTTTCAGTGGTCTTATTTTTATCGAAAGACATTATTTAAGCTTTGAATCCAAGGTTGATGGGTCATTTTGCTCTTATTTACTTGACAGAGGTGAAAAATTCATCATATTTTTGTAAATTTGATCACAATTTTCAACAAATATGGCTTCGCCCATAGACAACAGCGTAAATGTCGAATATATGTTGGTCGACATAAATAATATTCTTAAGTGAATACTGGTTATTGGAACAATTCAGACTACTGTAAAATGAAAAAGTAAAGCAAGGGAAATCAAAATCAAGTAAGTTTAGGTGTTATATTGTGTTTTTTAACTTTTGGGTTGGCCCAGGTCAGCGGTACAGATACACATTGAATGGCCAGGGTTCAAAAGGTTAATATTATTTGTTTCTAATCCTCTTGTACCAATTTGGTGTCAATATTTTTTTTTTCTGTTTTCGCTATTCTGTGTAATTATATGCAAAAATTGAGGATTTTGCACTTCCACCATTATGTCATAATCATCCAATATATACTTTTTCATGATAGCACTATGCCTTGTAGCAATTCATTATCTACTACAAGTTTATTCCTGTAGGCAAATAAATCTCAGTATATGTTTGCCTGATTCCTATCTACTTCTCAACACCATGCACATGGGCTGCACAGAAACATTTTGCAGCATTCTGGCTGTGCTCTCTTCTCTACGTTCTACCATTTATACCATTTTAAGGCAAAAAAAAATGATTGTTTGCCCTCTGCGACCGACCCTAAAATGCAAAAAATTTGGGTCAGGTATTTTTAAGGTTTTTTTTTCAAATATGTAAAATATGAAAACTAAATATTTTCGATAGAAAACATAAAAATTAGCAGTATAAAGTCACATTTAGTAGTATAAAATGCATATTTCCTCTAAATAATGACCCACAATCTTTGATTAAGTCCTACATTGCTGCATGCATGGTATTCATAAATAAAATCCATGGAATGACATCATTCTTTAAAATATACGTGAAGAGTAAAAAAAAAAAAAGATCAACCGACCGACCGACCTGGAGGGCAAACAAACAATTTATATTTTTGGCCTAATCTCATCATCATCCTCCTGTCCATTGTAGATTTATAATACACTCACAAAATAGTGGTCGTAGTCCGTACATAATATTTAATGCAGAAAGAAACATATGCACATTGCGTCTGGTTTGCTTAATTATGCATAATTATTTGAATCAAATCATGAAAAGCATGTGTTGTTACAGCCAAAATGGCAAGGTAATCAATATATCAGCTGAATATTTCCAACATATTGAGGTTGAGGTTGTATATGCAAAATTGTTGAAATGTTTGTCTAACGACTTCCATGACAGACACTCTTCAGCTCTGTGGAAACATCTAGATTCCAAATATTCAGGGAGAAATTATTGCCCTACCATGCATATTATACATGGTATCAGTGGATTGCTATTTCAATTCATTGACCATAAAAAAAAACACTTTGCCTACCTGTAATCGCCTGACTGCCACAAAACCCTCTGCAATACACCTTATAGCCCACGGTGTAGGCCCAATCACAAACTTGAGTACATTCAAAATAGCCACCAAGGTGAACACCTGTATCAGAGATAGGTATAGCAACATCATTACCAATAAATATATCAATAAAATTGATAGGCACATCAATATTGCATTGCATGTATTTCGGTCAAACTTAAAATTCTACCCATAGGTCCTGTCAATGACAAGCCCATAGGCAATTCTCCCAAAATTAAATTGGTCTAAAATATAAACCCCATTATGCATTTGTATCATAATACGTATTGGGTATAACGGGAACTAGCAAAATATTATCTCTCCATCTCAACATACCTATCTAAAATCAATTCTTAACTCAGACGCTGTAAGACTATTACCCAATACCACATGCACAAGTATGGTAATAACAGTTGCTATATTGGGTGTGATAGGTGCTAGGGTGATACTCCAACTCATTCTTACCTCAGACGCTGTAAGACTATTACCCAATGCCACATGCACAAGTATGGTAATAACAGTTGCTATATTGGGTGTGATAGGTGCTAGGGTGATACTCCAACTCATTCTTACCTCAGACGCTGTAAAACTATTACCCAAAACCACACGCATAAGTATGGTAATCACAGTTGCTATATTGGGTGTGATAGGTGCTAGGGTGATACTCCAACTCATTCTTACCTCAGACGCTGTAAGACTATTACCCAAAACCACATGCACAAGTATGGTAATAACAGTTGCTATATTGGGTATGATGGGTGCTAGGGTGATACTCCAACTCATTCTTACCTCAGACGCTGTAAGACTATTACCCAAAGCCACGTGCACAAGTATGGTAATAACAGTCCAACTCATTCTTACCTCAGACGCTGTAAGACTATTACCCAAAGCCACATGCACAAGTATGGTAATAACAGTTGCTATATTGGGTGTGACAGGTGCTAGGGTTATACTCCAACTCATTCTTACCTCAGACGCTGTAAGACTATTACCCAAAGCCACATGCACAAGTATGGTAATAACAGTTGCTATATTGGGTGTGATGGGTGCTAGGGTGATACTCCAACTCATTCTTACCTCAGACGCTGTAAGACTATTACCCAAAGCCACGTGCACAAGTATGGTAATAACAGTCCAACTCATTCTTACCTCAGACGCTGTAAGACTATTACCCAAAGCCACATGCACAAGTATGGTAATAACAGTTGCTATATTGGGTGTGACAGGTGCTAGGGTTATACTCCAACTCATTCTTACCTCAGACGCTGTAAGACTATTACCCAAAGCCACATGCACAAGTATGGTAATCACAGTTGCTATATTGGGTGTGATAGGTGCTAGGGTGATACTCCAACTCATACAATAGCCCGCCTTCACCAATAGACTCTCCTCCCTAAACCGTATACCTGAAGGACGACAAGAAAGTATAGCTCTTCATCAGAAAAATCTTCATACAAGACTGCAATCTTGGTTAAAAAATAGTTAGAACAATTGCAAACCCGGCTCTCCTGATTATAATTTCAAAGGCAGTACAAGGAATGTGTTACTCAAAACCTTGGATGGCCGAGGAACAAGCTAGACTGGGAGAAGTGACAAGAAGATTATATTCACATTTTGTTGCACTCATTACTATGTATTTGTCATTAACATGTCTCAGGCAAAGATTGTAGATATATGCTTTGTGATACAAAATCCTGAAAGGCCTGCAGTCATTGGAAGTTCAGGGCTGATTGCTTTGTCATCAAAAACTGCACTTTTTATCCCATAGCTCTCATAGTTTGACAGGGAACACGAAATTTGTCGCAGTTATTGTCCACCTGAAATCATTGCTTGGAGAAACGTATTGAGTATGGATTTTCTAAACATTTAATCATTTTTGCCTACACTGCTAGTGTCAACATACCCTGTATGGTTCTGGCAAATGGTTTCTCCCATGCATACATCTTAATCAGCTTAATGTAAGTCAGTAATTCGTTCATTTTCTTTACTCTCTCATCAGTTACCAGGATGCAACGCTGCCGTAAGCCTGCTGTTAGCTTGCCAATCAACATCTGTATGGAAGAAAGACATGAAATACGAGGTTAGAACATACAAAGTCTGTGGTAATTCCAAGGACAATATCAGTAATATACATCACCTGAAGAGATTAAAAGTTAGCAACAAATAATTCAATACAACAAACTGTGTCAAGTTGATCTGATGCTACAAATATGGAGTCGTGGTTGGTAATTGAAACACAAAATCACACAAAAAAATCAAAAATTAAAAAAAAAACATATGCATCTCAACCAGGTGAGAATGCAACAAGATTGGCTGCATGATGGTTGGTTTTTACAAATTAATAACCTGTGTAATAGCGTGATCCAATAAGATTATTTCTACTTTTACGCAAACAACTGTGCGGTCATTATCAGGTAACGATGACTTCTTATAATGATCTGCGTATGTGATGTCATTAGCACTGAATGCATTTTCTCATAAAACGCCAATCAAGCGCGCGTTTATTATATTACGCAATGGTCGTCATGCCTGGACTGATAGAAATTCTCTTATAGGGCTAATTAGACCTTTATGTTAGAAATAAGTTTAATAAAGTATTTCTTCATAAAATGACACATATAAGGCATTAAAATTGTCAAAAGAGCGGTTATTTATGACAATAATAATTTTGCACCATCTATTTCACGGTCATTGTATGAATTCTTCGGTGATTGTTTTTTGGACCGGGGTATTTTTCTGCGCTCCCTCAGAAAAATACCGAGGTCCAAACAGTCACCTTAGAATTCACACAATGACCTCAAAAAAGATGGTGCACAGTTATTATTGTCTAAATGGTACCAAACATATTTTTTCTAGGTTGACTTGTGGCATAACAACTGAATGCTGTGTTATTTTCAATCTCTTTGGGCATGTTTGTTTTCAAAGTAAAATCAAATATCTTAAATCTTTCAAAACTTACAGTACTCTAAAAAAAAACACTTTTCATTCTGGGCAAGACCAAATCGCAGCATGCGTGAACATCAAGCCAATCAAATTGATCACCAAGTAGGACAGAAAAAGAAGAGTCAAATCATGCGAGGATCACGAGTATTGTGTGAGTTGCATGTGAATTATTAATGTGGAATGTAAGTTTTTATTTTCTTAATTTTATTCCCAACTTGGGTTTTTGTTAATGGTCAACAGTGAATTATAAGTTCTGAGCTTCATAATTTGACATATCTCTCTAAAATGAAGCATACATTTATTATGCTTCATTTTAGAGAGATATGTCAAATTATGAAGCTCAGAACATATATGTTTACAAATCAAGCAGAGAAGTATTTTATTATAATCATGTGCATGCATTTGTGGTGAGGAAAAGCATGATTTTAAAAAAAATGCTAGAAAAAAATCTAAAATAATAATTAAAAAAAAAACCTTTTAAATAAAAAATTACGGCTTAACTTTTTTTCCAGATCACCCGATTACAAAAGCATTTGACAGTTTTGAGACAAACTATTTTTTTATTTGGTCAAAGTTAAAAATCATTTACATGTATAATTATAATTCCCCCACATATTTGCACCTTTTCTATGTTTAAAATATTCAATATGGACAAGATTTTTTGAAACTTAAAGCAGATATAAAATTGACTGTTCTTTCCCATCTGACCCATTAGCTCAGTTGGTAGATTTGATCTAGTAAAGCCAAGGTCCTAGGTTCAAATCCTGGACAGTCAGAGAATTGTTTGCTTATGGTACTGTCATTTATGTTGTGTGGGTTGACCAATTTAAAAATCGTTTCTAATCAAAATTACGCCACATGTTTAAATCTATTCTGTGTTAATGGTTTAAGTAATATCTCAAGAACCACTATAGGGGTGATGAAAAGGGCCATTCTGCTCTCCTTGGCAGACTCGCACTATAAAGAAATACTTAAGATTTGGGGGATTTATAGTGCGGTAAGCCTCCCAGATATGTAATTCCATGCCGTCTCTGCACACTTTAAAGGTGTTCATTGACCACTGTGGTTCAAGTAAACTCCATTCCACATGAAGCATCATTTCAGGTTCTTCGGCAACCTCGAACCCACATATGCTGCCCGGATCAGTTCCCTGAGTTTTGTAGAGGTTTCCACGAGACAATTAGCAGTTTTATAGTTACTTGCCAAAGGAATTTCAAGCACATTCAATCTTTTGGACACCAGCAGGGTTCAAATTCAGAACCTTCTGCAACGTAAGCAAGTGCCTTGCTGTTTGGGCTAACTTGTCTGCTAACTAACTATGACAAACAGAAGGTAACGGCAAGCAACATAAACCTGCAAATTGAAAGTTTCAATTTCCCGCCAGTCATCGTTTGCTACCGTCAGTTGACGCTGATCAAGTTGCTAGCCAACACAGACTGTCATTAATGTATAGTGTTAGCCAGGCTTTATCACCTACCTGGAAAGGCCATAAAACCAGGAATGTCCCCAGCGTGCCAACCAAGCCCGCTATGCCAAGCAGCATCCCCACGGCGATGATGGATGCTATGATGAGGGCAAATGATGAGATGATGAAGTTACCAAACATAACCACTTCAAATAGGCGCTGACTGTCATTGGTGCATATATTCACAATCTGTAATTAGAATTAGAGACATGCATGATAAGGTCAGGTTAGGCTTATTCAATATGATGCTACAGCTACAATACATGCCATCTGAAACATAGGTAGATAGATGTGTATAGGATAAAGAGACTATTTCAAGAAATTCTTATGATTTTATGGAAGTTCAAGGCTAAATAGCAATTATTAAGTTTTTAGATTAAATATGTTATCTTGAACATAACTGTGAACACAACCACCTTAAAAATATTTGCATTGCATTAGAGACTACTGCATATTCGCTACAAGCATGTGTTCCCAAATTAAATCCGACAACAATAACCTCCCTTGATTATTTTGAAATCGATCTTCTCTTAAACATATTGTGTTAAAATTGCACTCTAGATTCTCTGATAGCATAAGTTTTTCTTGAATTTTTCCTTTACATTTTCAGGAATGATTTTGTTACTAAAGGGATGTTTTGGAAGTTATACCACATGACTAAATAGGTTAAATTTACCAATAAAATATGTACTGCCATTTTTAATATACACAAGATGCTCTCTTTTAATTGTGTAATTTTGTGTCCAGCCATGACATTAATTCAATAGCATTGAAATATATACCAAGTGCAAAATCGTGCACCTATATCCTGTATGCCTTGAATTTTCTACACTATTATGAGTGCAAAAATATACAAGTATAAGTAGTTCAAATGTTTTGTAAATGCATACACAATGCATTTTGTAAGCTTTTGTAAAATATTTTGCTAACCCAGTACGTTTTAGAAATCCGGAAGATTAAAAGGGTGCGTTTATAATCATTTACATATAATGAGTGTTTTCATAAAATGGGTACATCAAAATTAAATGTGTGTATTTTTATAATTGTCAACTATGATTTTGCGAAAGCCTTCACTAAACCTTTTAATTTTGACCGGTAAAGCATTATCACACTCTAAGTTACTGAAAAATGCTCTCAGAAAATTATGTTTCTAAATAGTCAGAATTAGTGAAAAATTCACATATGTTTGTTTTTTATTATTCAATTATTTTATTTATTTATCAAGTTAGATAATTTGTTAGGGTTTTTTAAAAGGGACCCCTGGTTTGGAGGTTGTTATTTCCAAGCGTTAACAAACAAATGAAATAGGGTTCAATGTAAAATTGATATTATGTAAATGTTACAAAGCTGTTATTTTAACTTTTTTCATAAAAGGGTGTAATAGGGTGTCACTCCATACTCATTCCACACAGTGTATTGTATTGACATGTTGATATTTAAACATTTCTTACATATCAATATTGGAAAAGTGTATCGATCACAGCCCTATTGTTTATATGTGATGGCTCACGCCGAAAGGGGGTACTTTGCAGATGATATCAATTTCTATTTTATCCTTTCATCAATTGCAAAAATTTTTAAGCTTTAAACTGACACCTTACTTGTTGAAATTGATCAAGGCGATCAAATTTTACAATAGAAAATCTGCTGAAAATTCTTATTATGTTCTTTATTTTTTGCTGCCTATTTTCGTAATTTTCTCGAAAAGTGTTCTGTCGCAAAGTCCCCCTTTTCGGGGTGAGTCATCACATATTTCTTACCTCTCCTATACTGCGATCTTGTAGACTGCGGACTTTCTGAAAGACTGCAGTGAGGGCGCCACATCGTAGCCGAGTTGCAGTACGAAGATTAAATGTCCAGTAAAACACATCACATGTTATTCTTAGTAAGTTAAGCAGTAATATGTAGGCTACTAAAGAGAGCCCGTAGCATATATCTGCTTCAGGTTGCTCCGTGTATTGAAGTAATCTCTGAACCAAAACTGCCTGTAAATTAGGAGCAAAGAAATTCAAGGGCTTAATATGGTTAATTTAAAATTATTTTACATTACTTAGGCAAGAAACTTTACTCTATACTTGCTCCATAGTTCGGAAGTCACGTTAAGCCGTTGATCCCCTGTACGAATAGACTCCTTCATGGGGTATGCATTTAGCGATCTTTTAGTACAGTGATTGAATACGTTAAACTGAGCTATATGATATAGATCTGTATGAGAAAAAAAAATTCATCGCGAAGTTGAAATAGCCCACCATATAGATCTGTATGTGATGCGTTGTTTACGCTATACTTTAGTACGTGATTTTTGCATATAGCGCAGTTTGTGAAACGCTAAATTTAGATAGAACGCATATGGACCAAAATTATTAATTATTTCTTGTTAATTAGGCTAACTTCTGTAACTCGTTTGATATGGTCTCATTTTTTAACCTGGGTACATTTTGGGTAACATTGCCATTTTCACATAAAATTGCACGCACCCCTTTGCAGTAAATGCCCTATAACTCAAAAAGTTTACATTTTAAGAAGGGAAAAGTATATATATTCTGATAGCATATACTATGACACACACAAATAAGGCAAAATAATCGTTATTATACAGGGTGGCCCAAAAATATTCAGGGTGAAACAAACAAAATCTTGTAAAAATGACAGGTTTAGGCAACTGGTTCCATGTATTATATGAACTGATAAAAAAAATTCCAATATATTCCTGACACTGTGCATGGACATGCCTATTTAGGGATATGCACAAAAAGTTTCAATGTGCAACTGTTACACGTTAAACAGGGTGTATAAAATTTGAATTTTTAATTGAATTAATGCTATCAATATGACCCTGATTATCAAATATTAGCAAGTTAAAGGTAACTTCCATATAAAAAATGTATCTATGCACCCAAAATAAAACATTACATGTTTAAATTTTATAATTTACTCATATAGGGTGGTCCATTCAGGTAAAATATGGTACCATTATCATAGCATCCATATTTTACTTGAATATAAATTTTTACAGTTTGTACATGGATATGTTGATTATGTACAAAGTACTCCAATTATAAGAGCAGTATTATTGAACTTTAGACAATATTGAAAGCACAATATGACATACAGGGTGACACAAATTATCACAATTGTACACATGGCATGTGTGAATACAAAACGTTTGCATCTTTTGGGGAGGTTTAAGATGGACAGATCTATCTACTATCATGAAGCTGATAAGACAATGATAATGGTACTTTTTGCATCTGCTTTGATAGCTACTACAGCTAGAGATTTTTCATCAAGATACCATACTAACCAAAGCATACTAACTGTGATAATAATCAATGTCACAATCGTTTGACTTTACAATAATTTCTGCTCTTTCAGAATAAATCAATTATTTCTATTAATTACCTCTTAATTGAAATGTTTTGTTTTATTTACTTCAACATTTTTAGAAAGAATCACATCAAGAGTAAAATTGATGAAGTTAATGTGAGTTTTTCCCTTGTTGCACCTTATTTGTAACAGTATAGCCTCTAATACACTTTTCCTCCTCCCCATCCACCTCCTCCGCATCCACCACCACCCCTGACTAATCATCTTTAACGAAATATAGTAATTAACAGGAACATTTCATTATTTTTTTTCCTTTGGAAACTAAAAGCCAAATATTTACTCTTCAAAATAAGACCAAATTTAAGTCCATATGATGAAAAATAAGAAAGATACATGCATTTATAGTCATGAAATGTTGAGAAAATATTACTCCACCACCTTTTTTGTGTACCCAGGATAAAAAACGTGACCATATGAAGAAATCATCAATATATCAACCCGGACAAATTTTCTCAAAAAAGTAAAAAATGTCATATAGACCGGTATGCAACCGACGATATGTTGTATGCCATGAGCCTGGCTCTCAAAATACATCCATGATGCATTTTTTATTTATTTATCAATAAATCAAAAGTGCATTCGTTACTGAAATCTTGGACAAACCAAGTTCCTACTTACAGAAATGACAAACATAGCAAACATATAGGTCAACAGCAAAAGCAATCCCACAATCCACCTGGTTTGTACAAATTGGAAACACACTTTGATGATTGACGCCTTCTCCAATCCTTTCTTTTCCAGTTCCTCCTTCCACAGTCTTTCAAATCTGAAAAGGCAACATTTATGTAACGAGAGCTTTAAAAGCATACATCTGATGAAAACTTCATGAATTTATGTAACTTATTTGTTGGTTTACACATGGTATGGTAGGTAATACAATACAGACCAGTGTAAATAGACTACTTTTGCAAGTCCTAAAATGCTTCTTGAGTACCATACATACAGGTATTTCTGTGTGATCGACCATATTGTGCGCAGTTGACGTTGAATTGGGGTACCGGAAATCCGAATTTTGGCACATGTCAAGTACCTTTAAAATATAAATGGTTTGTTTGAAACAACATCGCCGATGGCCAAAATTTGGTGTTTTCATTGATAGCTGCTTTTTGTTAAATTTGATTGTTTCCCTGAATGATACATTTTTCAGAAGATTTACTATTTGTATACATCATCTTCTTTCAGAATTGTTTTAAGTTCAATCGTGAGAAGCAATAAAAGTTGAAAAATGTTTTTGTGATTGGTTATGCATTTAAACTTGACATTTCAAAATGTTGCTATAAGGCAGCTATTAATGAAATCATTCGATTGGTACAATTTGCACCATTCGGCGCTTAAAGGGTTAAGTCTTGCAAATGCCTGCAGTCCTAGACCCTATTGACAAACTTCCAGTTTGATTTGGAAAAATGGAAGATCAAAAAATTGGTCAGAACACAGAACTACAATTTCAAAGTCTTGTTGGAAGGAAGCACTCATAAAAACAGCTAAAGTCCTACAAACATTCCTTGTCTATTTCCATCTAGCTGAGAGATCCTGTAGAGATAAGCAAATCCAGGATCAGGCATCCTGGCAGTTAGGCATTGGAGCACAATTAGGCCACAATTTTGTGCTGCTGGCCGCAACCTGGCCACAGCCTTGTATTTTTCAAAATGGCAACCGTAGGCTTACTTGATCACCTCAACATTGTATATTATTTATTACATGTTTTGAAATTATTTAAAGGTGCATAATCAAGCCTGCAGTCGTCATCTTGGAAAATTAAGGCTGTCGGCAGGTTGCAGCCGGCCGCACAAAGTTGTGGCTTAATTGTGCTCCAGCGCCTTAGCTAAATCATCAATCTACATAGGCCTATGCTTACCTAATTCCATTGGCTGTGCCCCCATCTAGATGAGAGATCCTCCAAAGATCAGCAAACTCCAAGGTCTTCTTGGCGGCTTTGGCAAATAAAGGGGACATCCAGGACACTGTCAGAAATGAGATCAAGCCCACCTCATCCAATGGACACATGTCTTTTTCCCTGAATAAAAAGGAGATGGTTCTAAAGTGAATGCATACATTTTTAAAACAGATGCTGTGTACTAGAGGGAAGTCTAGTTGCGCAGTTAAAGTATAGTATATGGTTGATAATACAGAGGTACTGGGTTTGATTGCCAGTCAGACCACATCACATTGTTTCAAAATGTACTCTAATTGCTCTGTGGTTCGAAAGTCACTTTAATAATTACCGGGCGTAGGTCCCATAAGAATATTCATCCTTTGTACTGTATACAGTGTAAAGCCATACCATGGCATTGTGGATAGGTTTAATTGATTCATTAATTAGAACAAAGTGGCTTTGTGGAAGAAAAGTGGAATAAAAAGTGTTCAGGAAATACATAAATTTCATTTTATTTTTAATACCTTTGGCTTTGGGCCAATATGGTCACAGCCACATGGAATAATTTTGATGTCAACATTGGTCACATGCTGATCAACAGACACCGTACTATACCATGTAAAGCATTGTCTGGTCAAACATGGGTGGGTCAAATTGTGATCAAACTTAATATGCCAACAGAGAGTTTACTTGTAGAGGCACCCCTAACTATTTTTTAAGACCGGGGGGGGGGGGGGGGGGGGGGGGGGGTCCTGCTTTTTGAACTGATTTTGAGGGAAATGAAGATTCTTGAACTAAAATGAATATTTAAATATATGTATTCTGAACAGAAAATAGGACAAATTTATGAATGTTCACTGAAATGGGGATCTATCTATTGGAATTGAATGCTGAAAAAAGGATCTGGTGGAGAGGCTAAAGTAGCTTGAAAAGAAAATCTTGCTTGACGGCAGCAAATACCTATATTTGAGTTTATAAGAACCGCATTATGAATGATATGACTTAAATTGCATATTCAACTTCAGTTTATATTTCTCAAGTATATGGAGCATAGCAGAAACTATTATATTATGAGAACTGATAGCATATGAGGGGTGCTCTTGCAAAATGAAAGGCAATTCGCAAATTTCAAAAATGAGTTTATGACATATTTTCTCTATAATCTCAGCTTTTGATTGATATATAACATGTCACACTTTCTTTCTCCATTCTTCATTTAGAGATTCACAGAATATATTGCAGTAAAAATTAGCTGCAAATCGGTTTCAAAGATACTGATTACTACACTCTTTAATAGTGCAATTCAATCAATTAACTGTTAATAATTGCACTTCCCGACCCAGTTCAAAACTTTAGGTATAGGTACACACTTATGCATGAAGGCATTTTATGTCAAAAAATGAAATTTGACCTTATCACCCTATTTTTACTTTAGATGCTATTTATTCAAAATTTATGTAGATTTGCGACTTTCCTCTCATTTTGCCAGAGCAGCACACATATGATATATGTGTGCCTGAGCAGCACACATATATCATATTGAAAATTATAGGTCAACTTACAGTTTTTTCTTTCTGACAGGTTTCAAAACTTGTAAACTGTCACTGTATTTCCCTTTCTTCTTTTTCCTTGTCAATCCATCTCTCAGATCTGGCTTCAGTTCCACGTCCTCATCCGTCTGTATCTCGCCTAAAGCTGCGTTATCTGGTGGAATGTCTGAGAAAAGAACCGGGTTTGGATGCTGGGATCCTGCATCAGCGGACTTGTTTATCTCGTCAAATGAGGGAGATGACGTTGCTTTTGGCGACGAGGATGACTCGGGATGGAATTCAACTTCTGGTATGGAATGATCATTGGATGCATTGCTTGGTAGGGTAGTTTTGGGTATTGTGGGACTGGTAGCATCATCTGCTGCACTTGTAAGTGGAACAGCCTCAGGTGGAACTTGGTTTGCATCGTCATTGTCTTCAGTAGTCTCATCTTCTGGTATACTGTTATGCTGATTACTCATGGTGATGGTGTAAAACTGAGAAGAATTAAACAATAAAGAGAACTGTTTATTTGCAGGACGAAATTCCATGAGAAAAAAAACCAGCAAGTACTAATTATAATCTGAAAGGTTGTCCCAGAGTAACAGTGGAGTAGGGCCTATTGCCTAAGTTACATCCTGACAAACAGTACTGTATGGTCTGAGTTTTTACAAAGAAAGTTCACAAAACAAGACAAGCATGCCAAAAAAAACCCAAAGCAATGTTTGAAGATGCTCATGAATAAATGTGCGGATCTGAAAGGTTTGTGTTTAACATTTTCTTAAACTCTTTAAAATCACACTTTTTGCTGGCTTTGATTTTCTAATGGGCCTCGAGAAGAGAAGAGATCAACGTCGGCCCATTAGCCTTTTCGGGATTTCAAATCTCTTATACAGAAACTCAAATATCGCTAATTTGTTCCATTGAAATACATTGCGTTTTTGACACATACCCATAAGGAGATGAATGTTCATAACATTATTTTATCACAGGGTTTCTAAGTGTACTCCTAATATAACACACAAGGATCATCCAAAGATGCCTATTTTTGGCTATCGGGGTATGGTTACCGCGCGAAGTGTACCATATAATATTACCGTAAATTAGCAAATTTATCAGTAGCTCATGTCTTATTTTAATTTTTTTTTTAAAGAATGGAAAAAAAAAGGAAAATTGTATAGAGAGTGACAAATCAAAGAAAATGATTGGATCTAATTGAAATAAAAAGAAAAGAAATGAAGAAAAACAATGTAAATATTTGGCAGCCTACAGGAATCGAACCAGTGACCTTCTGCTTATGAAGCGAGAATCCTGCCCCACTACGCTACGCAACTGGCTGATAAACCTGAGGTGAATCTAAATACTTCAATATTCACAAAATTATTAGGAATTGGAAATCAAAGTCTAGTTAAAGGTTGAACCGATGGCTCATTTCCTTACCGATACGATATGCTGATGTTTTATATCTGTCACTTTGTCGATACGATATCTGTTACCGACTAGGGCTAGGCCATGCCTTTAGTGCATCATCGGCTGATCAAAAATGTGGCCTAGCCCAGCTAGGGCTAGGCCGTGCTTTTAGTGCATCATCAGCTGGTCAAAAACGTGGCCTAGCCCAGCTAGGGCTAAGCCACGCTTTTATCTGTCACCTTCCCAAGCATTGGTAAAGTTCATCGGCAAAGACAGGTGATTTTACCGATACGATGTTTTGCTGATAGGGTGAAATATCGGACAGATACGATGCATATGCATCAGTTCAAGCTTAGTCTAGTTCAATTAATTGTAGCTGAGGACCGAGGTTCATATGAGGACCATAAAAGATTGTTAAATATTAAAGGTGCAATTCATGATTTTGATGTGACAAAAACCTTGTCTCGTTTCTAGCTAAATAAAAGAAGAGTAAATTATAAATATATACTGAAAATTTCACATGATCCAGTGTTTTCTAAATCCTAAATTTGTACCTCAAGATGGATTTACCAGATAAAAGATCAAATGAAGCTCTTGGAGATAAGTTAATACATATCAAAAGAGAAACAAAATTATCAAAAATAATTTTGTTTTTAAAATCCATCACAGGTGTAGAAACAAGATCTTTTTAAGATTTGAAACTAGAAACACTATTTTTTTTTCCAGTTTCAGTTTCAGTTTAGTTCATTTGTTTTCTCTCAACATATACAAATATAATAACAGTATTATAACTATAAAACATTTTGAATAGAGAACCATTTTTATACCATTTTTTGTCGCCGGCGACAAAAAATACAGCTGGTAAATAATTTCATTTTTTTCCTCTGTTACACAAATTCAGCGGAAACTACTGGTAGGATCTATGTTAGTATAATCATGTAATATAACATTCATGTGAAAAAATATATATAGTCAAAAAATCAGCGGACAGGATCTAGGCCAGTCCCTTTAAACACAGAGGGTCAGTTAATAATGGAGGTTTACCCGAAATTTCTGGCAGTGGTGTTTATAATTATAATATTAGGTAAATTTAGTATAAATATTCTTTTGTAGTTTGGTAAACAAAAAAATATGTTTTATTTGTATTGTCATTAAATTAGTGCTATTTTAAAGAGCTAACTGAAAGAAAACTAATAAGCCATTTAAATCAATTTTGTCGGGTTTTCGGTTGCGGAGATAAATTGTTTTTTGACGAGACTTTTTGAACCCATATAGCCTACTGTATGTGCATGTGTGCATGACGACTGAACCACCACCGTACTGACGGATCAAGGTCAGTATTTTTAAAGATATTGTAAATTCAAATTTTGTGCGTAAATTTTTAGAATATAGTTCAAAAAATAATGCAATTAAATATCCCGAAATGATTTTTGCAAAATCCGCTAAGAAAACTTGTAAATCATAGCTTAAAGTTGTTGAAATACCTTACAAAAAAATCTGTATAGATGACGCCATCTTTGTTTCCATAATAACCTAAGTTTGTGGTCTCCAACTTATGTACACGGCATGGTCAACCGGCGTAAGAGCAAGTGCAATGCTTATTAGGTGACGATAGACTCTTTTTAATTTCCGAAAAACATATATGCGCATGTGTAATCTTTGATATCCCATAATATGTTCCGGTAATCATCGAATTAAGGAAAAAAACGTGGTTGTCCGACGGACAACCAGCTTGTAATTTTTGGTTGTCTGTCAGAAATTTGGTTGTCCGTCAAGCGCGGCGCCAGACTCAAAAAGGTACCCCAAAATATTTTGACGTAGCTTTTCAAAACTGACAAGCAAAAAAAAAAAAAAAAAAAAAGGTATCCCAAGCGCACAGACAACTACGAGACACCTACTTCTATTTTTTTTCAACAGCAAATTGATAAAAAATCATATTTTTTACGGCGATCAGGGAATTTAAGAAAAATGCTCAAAAATGTTACAATTTTATCGATGGTTCCAGTTTCGAAAATACATGCTAAGAAGTATGTTTATTTATTTGACTTTGAAAAATTATGGTTGTCCACCGGACAGCATAAATTTAGGTTGTCCAGCGCTAGATTTGGTTGTGACAAGTCAATTATCCCCCGTAATTAAATCATCAAAGTATAGCAATAAATCTTTAAAAAGAAGTAAATTTTCAATTCCTCAAAGTACTACTTGAAAACCTTCAAAACATGACTGAAATTCTTACTTTTACCACAATCCACGGTGCAATCAATGTATGTCATTCCCCATCACAGCAGAGAATATCAAAGATGGCACCGACTGCACAACATCATGAACATGCGTGGCAGTAAGAGGGGACAGTATAGCGCCAGCATCGGCGATGATTGTTGTTAACGTACCTATCTTTTGTCATGTTTGTGGAGTGTTGCAGTTCGTATTTGATAAATAGGATCATTTTTGGGGATATTGGGTATGTGCACTTAAGCTGGTTTCAAACTAGCCTGTCGTGCTGTCGCACGACCATACGACAGGCAAAAATTTAAAGTGCGCAAACTCGACCTTGTCGCATCACAAAATGTTTGCGGCAAGC
>JXSR01S025880.1:29640-43527 GCA_000969725.1 Ophiothrix spiculata
TCCGATTTCAAAGGTTTGGGTCAAAGGTCAAAAGAAAGGTAAAATTCTCAACTTAGACCGATTACAAAGGTGGAAGGCGGAGGCATCGTGATCGACACTCTGTGTCGAGAACCGCGCGGCCCGAGAACCGCGTATTCTAGTTGTATTTAAATTAGAAGTCTGAGCGTGAACTAGCCTTTTATTCCTGGGGCGACAGTAGACTGAATTATCCAAACACTGTCGTAGCGCATTTGGCTCTCACGATCACCGGAACGTTGTCGGAGTCGGAAGGATTAAGCCTAGAAAAACGTTATTTTACTGTTATAAGAAATTGCTTTGTACATAAACACAAAAATTCTTTTCAAGTCAAACTTTAAAAAAATCATCGATTTAATATCCATCAACAATAATTATGGCCATGCGTCATGAACTCGCCGCCCAAAAAGGGTGGTTTTGTTACATTTTTCTGTACCCAGAAAAGTCCCAGTGCCGCATAATTTGATATAATTTCAAAACCCTGTATGCTATTAGCTAAAAGGGGCAATTCATGATTCACTTTTCACCCTCAAGGTCACCTCTATCAAAAAATGAGTTTCTTAGCTTAAAAGAATCCTCACCTGGTATATGTTACCATCCCAAAACCATTTTGTCATATATGCTTGCGTTTTTGAGAAAAGTGAGAAAATGTGTCATTTTCTAATTATTGTCGGGGCCCCGACAATAATTACAACACACACTGTAAAGTGAAAGTTCCTCTACTTTTACTTGGTTACAAGTTCAACACTCCTCGTTTTGGAACTAGTCCTCGTTTTTCTAAAACAAGTAGGGTACTCGTTTTTCTAAAACAAGTAGTAAAACAAGGCAATTACCTCGTTTTGCTACTTGTTTTCTTCCTCGTTTTAGAAAAACGAGTACCCTACTCGTTTTAGAAAAATGAGGAGTAGTTCCAAAACGAGGAACTTTCACTTTACAGTGACAGTAGCCTATGGGGATTTTCAAAATGCTGAAAAGCTTGTAACTTGGAAATAAAGGGTCGGAATCAAGTGGAATTTTCAGTATATATTTATGTTCCACTCTTCTTTTTATTTAGCTAGAAAAGAAGCAAGGTTTTTTCACATCAAAATCATGAATTGCACCTTTAAATGAGGTGTCATTTTAAAAATGAAATGTTAGGAAACACTACTGCACCAACATCTACCTAGATGTAATAGATTCAAATTAGCACTGTATTTTCCAACTTGGCTTATTTGACATTTTTTGTTTTACAGATACCTCTTTCGTTGTGAAAACCAGCTTAAAATAGAACAACAAATATGAGTTTACAACCAGCAGGGAAAAAGAAGAAGGGATTTCATGTGGATGAATCTGACCTCAAGTGTAAAAATGGCTGTGGTTTCTACGGTAACCAAAAATGGCAAGGCTATTGCTCCAAATGTTGGAGAGAAGTGTGTCATAAAGAAAAATCCAAACATGCTTTGTACCAAATCCAGTTTGATGACGAAGAAGAGAAAGCGAGACAGGCGCAGATAGACAGCGATGCTCAGCTGGCGAGACGGTAAGTCTGTTATAAGGCCAAGTCCCAATGTTTTCTGTACCAATCCTGTTGGATGATGAGGAAGCGAGACAGGCGCAGATAGACAGCGATGCTCAGCTGGCAAGACGGTAAGTATGTTATAAGACCAAGTCCCAATGTTTTCTGTATCAATCCTGTTGGATGACAAGGAAGCAAGACAGGTGCAGATAGACAGCGATGCTCAAC
The DNA here is from genome assembly GCA_000969725.1 of Ophiothrix spiculata. Taxonomy (NCBI): domain Eukaryota; kingdom Metazoa; phylum Echinodermata; class Ophiuroidea; order Amphilepidida; family Ophiotrichidae; genus Ophiothrix; species Ophiothrix spiculata. The sequence goes on from JXSR01S025880.1 coordinate 31,379, forward strand.
TGGCAAGACGGTAAGTCTGTTATAAGACCAAGTCCCAATGTTTTCTGTACCAATCGTGGAAGCGAGACAGGCGCAGATAGACAGCGATTCTCAGCTGGCAAGGCGGTAAGTCTGTTATAAGTCCCAACGTTTTCTGAACCAATCCTGTTGGATGATGAGGAAGCGAGACAGGCGCAGATAGACAGCGATGCTCAGCTGGGGAGACGGTAAGTCTGTTACAAGGCCAAGTCCCAATGTTTACTGTACCAATCCTGTTGGATGAAGAGGAAGCGAGATAGGCGCAGATAGACAGCGATGCTCAGCTGGCAAGACGGTAAGTCTGTTATAAGGCCAAGTCCCAATGTTTTCTGTGCCAATCCTGTTGGATGACAAGGAAGCGAGACAGGCGCAGATAGACAGCGTTGCCCAGCTGGCAAGACAGTTAGTCTCTTACAAGGCCAAATCCAAAAAAGGGTTTTACCAAATCCTGAATGTTGAGGAAGTGAGACGGGCGCAGATGGATAGCATTAGCTCCCTCTTCATACACATTCATACACAAAGTATACACTCTTTGTGTAAACCAAACAATTAGAAAGCAACAATGTTAAAGGGGCATTGGACAAGTTCAGTATCCCTATCAGCGTTTTTCTATTGAACTTACGGTATCATTCCGGTTAACGGGGCTTCCGGATAATAGTAATATAACTGACCATACAATTTTGATATAACGAGCACTGAATTTAAATGGCATCTAATGAAATATTTTATTCAATAGACAAAAAAGAAACAATTTTATTGGATAATAACCAATAAATATGAACATGCAGTGGACTAATAACATATTTCGGTAGGTATATAAAAAGGTGTACAATTCTATTATAAATTCTGTAGGCCTATATCATTTGTATATATTAATGCAACATTTCATATCCTCTAATAAATTATTGCATGACATACACCTAGTAATTAATAATAATACTAATAAGTTAAAGTTGAAATAAACATGCCAGTGGACAGAAGGCATATTACTGCACGTTGCCATAGCATTTCACTAAATGCAACTGCTGGTCATCCCTTATCTTAACTGGCTTGCGCACTGAGACGAAACGGTGTCGTTTACCATTACAGGCTCACCGGTATTTCACCGCTAAAAATCCTACTTTTAGAAGGATAGATGCCGGTGAAATCTTCACTGCCATTCTCGGGCAAATGCCAGAGAAGGTGATTTTCTATTGGGCCTTTTTAATCCCTTTTCCGGTATTTAACCGGTTAATGAATCCAATAGAAAAACGCTGTATGTGCCACATGAATTTGATGCATCAAAATTGACCACATATGGATTTTTGCCAATTTCACTTTTGCGACATAAAATGCACATTTGTGACCTGGTCCCACAAAACCAGGATAAAGTCGCCAGTACACTTCTAATGTAGGTACACCCGCCCAATATACTGGCCTCAAATCAATAGAAAACAAAGGAATGTTTTGTTTAAATATTTACTTTTTTTCATGGACAAAATATTGAGCAATGTCAGCAAGTGATATATCATTTAAATGCTGTCAGCATTTTAAATATGAACAAATCAGAAAAGTGATTTTCCTGACTTTGCCAAGGTTTTGTGGGAGCAGGTCACATATTTAATTATTGGCATAATTAGGCCCTCTTTACATGTATATTCAGCACAGGATCAAGGCCTAAGAAGTCTCAAGAAATTTAATATTTTACAATATTTTTATTGGTATCTCATTTAGTGTCATGTACAATTTATTCACAGATTGGTTGAAGATGAAATGGCCCAACTCAACAGTGGGCAGCAAAACCAACCCGGGGCACAACCCCCACCCCAGCCGCCCGTCCAACAGCAGGCCGCAGCCCAGCAGCCTAAAGCGCAAGGGGATTCACCTCTCCTCTTTGATAAATTTGGCAAGAAGAAGGAGCAGCAGATGTCGTATAAACACAAAGCCAAGATGCCGTTCTTTGGAAAGAGTCGTAGCCCGAGTAAAGGTATGTCCATGATATGCTGGCCCCCTTGTCATAGATGAAATGAAGAGATAAAAGTTCCCACTTTATATAGATAGCACTCTTTCCAGATACTCCGGTCAAAATCTGGGCAAACACGTTTATCGTACTTATCAGACGAATTTGTGTTTTTATGCAGGTCGTTTCGGCGAGCCGGTTATATGGCTTGACTTTCCGTTACAAGTGTGGCGGTGTTTGAAAGTATGTTTTTCGCTTGTATGTATCCACAATGACGAGTTTTGAGGCATTTACGTGGCTTTTAGTATCAGTTTATGCAAAGATAACAGCAGGCATTCTGTTAGCAGTAAATACAGCAAAAAATACTGATAAATTATTTAATTTATAAAGGGTAAGGGATATGTTTTAACATCTAGAAATGTCTCCACTACAAGTAGCCATTTTGTTGTATGATCTGATCATGCCTACAGTCTTTTCTTGTGCAGCTCGGGGAGGGATTCTCACATTTTGGTATACGGGTATGTGCCAAGGTTTGGGGTATATTTTATAATTTTAAGTATATTGATAGCCCAAAGTAGATTTTTGTCACAGACCAAATGCCTCGAAATTGAAGCATTTGGTATGGTTTTTTTTAAATTGCACCAAAAAACACCCAGTTTGGAAAATTTAGGCATTTTTTGCAGAAACTGGTTAGTGATGGGTCGTGAAATCGCATATAGAGAACGGTCAAAATCGTTAAGTTTCTCCCGTACAAAAAAGTTAAGAACCCCTCCTATCTCACCCCTGGATGTGCAACCTTCGCTGTCTGATGGTTTAATATTGTCTGTCTTTTTTGTCCTTTTATATAATTATTATTGAATGTAAAACATTTAAGCAGATAAATCTTGATTGATCAACAACAGCATCAAATGTTGATCCCTTATTTTGTTGAATAATAAGATGTGATGAGTATTTGCAAATATTGATCATGATAACAAAGGATTATATTTGGTAATCTTGTTTCAGACTACATTTTAGAATAGTTATGAATCAAAACAATCAAAAGCACATTTATCTCAAGATTAAATTTCCCATGATGACTGTATTAAAAGGATTTTTATTCATAACTGTCTTTTTTAACTCACTCAAAATCTATTTCTAGGTATTTAGGTTGCTGAATAATGAAAAAGCTCTAAGAATAAAATCCTTCCCTTCATAAAATCAATAAAAATTGACATTTTTGGCATTATCTGTGCATTTTAATAACATAAATTGCTGAAAGTCGAAATTTAATTTGTGAACGCGTGTTTATAGCAAGTACGCAGTGATCCCTGACGCGAGCATGTATTTTCAAGGTTGCTTAGTTCGCGTGTACGCACAAGGCTCTGAGTACGCGTTCACGAATTAAATCCAACTACTATAAGAAATAAGATAAACTTGAAGAAACCCTGAAGAAATACTTGTAGCCCCCTTCATTTTTGCTAACGTGAAAGGTATCAAAATATACATGGCAACACTAGCACTTCATTTTTGCTTGACAAAACTATATACTCGCAGGCATCATCAACCAAAAGGGCCATTATGTATTACTGCTTTCAAACGCAACATGTTGCGGCAATACAATATTGCCCCATTGGCTGGGTGTCCATCATTTCCTTCCTTTCATGATTTTTGAACTTTCCAAACTGCCAGTATTGTTTTTATTTTAAAGATTAAATGTGCATAAATTTTTGGTACACCCTGGTGCTCTGTAGAATTCTTTTATCTATAACATATTCAAAATTCAGGCCAGTCGGCTAAAGTATATTGCCGCACCTCCACCTCAAAGACCACCCCTACGGCCTAAGGTTTTATGTCCAGATTTCTTAAATTACCTATATATGTCTTGGATTCCAATATACTTGTTCTGAACAGGTTTTTGTTTCTAAAGTTTTTTTTCCCATATAACAATTCCCCAATGCCATTAAAAACTCTTCTCTGAATGAGAAATAAAATGAACTAGTTTTAAATGTGAACATATGGATACAAAACATTCCATGTAACATGACATTTTGACATTGCAACAGGCAAAAATGTCTGATAATGGCCCTCAGAAAACTATATGTAATTTGTAAAACAAAATCCTCCCATTATTCATCATTATTTTTACCATATCTGTTCTATGAAACATAATATGGGCATGAAAATTTACAGGAGTTATAAGATATGGGTTTTGTGCGATATAGAAATCTCAAATTTAATTTCAGAAAGTGGCGAGTTGAAAAAGTTATCGGAATACACACCTTTAATATTGTCTCAAAAACAATAATCTTCAACCTTGATAACACCAAAAGGAAAAAAGTATTACATCCTGAACTAAGGGGTTACACCCGGGGGTTACACTCATAATATGTGTTGTGTTGGTGGTTAAAATGTTTCCAGCTTTCCTTTAGATTTTATCTCCTACTCTCCATCCCTCCTTTATATATAACACAATGATTTATCATAAGACATATTTAAATGGTATACACTTTTTTAATCCAATAATATTATTTAAGGTGATGACCTGTAAAGTTGATCAGTGGTACAAACACATTTTTACAAATTTGTTTAAAATTTCCTTTGCAAACGTCAGTCCCATTCCCAGGGGGTTACTTACATTGACAAGTTATGCGTATATGTGCCTGCCTTTTGGGGTGGGGTTTCACGGACTTTGGTATAGCGATTGGGTGGTTTTCGTCTCAGAAGAAAGCACCCAATCTTCATAAATTGGGTGCTTTTTTGGAGAAAATTTGCCAAAAATCACCCAATTTGATTAAAATTTGGTGCTTTTCCATCAAAATTGGTATATGGGTGGGTTTTTTAGCCCAAAATAGGTATGGAGATGGTCAGTTTTTCAAAGTATGGCAGGCACATACCCGTATAAAAAAATTAACCCCTCCCCCGGTCCCCATTTTGACAGATCTATCTGGAAACCAATATGTAACCTTGCTGTTGAGTACTGATGAATCAACCAATACAGCTGATTGCATGCAATCAGAGTGATCTACAGGTAGTTGGACAATTCATTGACACCTAGCTGATTGAGAATACATTTTGGAGTGTCTCTCTAAGAGGTTGTATTTGATTGCATATGGCCACTTTGATTTCACAACAATTTCACATGGATTTACTTTGTCCAAAGTACTTTCTCTCAGCTGCTAAGCCTATTCAATGAACCAAAACCAGTAAAGCACCTTTGTAGGCTATTCAGGGAATAAAAAAATGAAAGTAGTGAAAATGTACACTTTTCATTAAAACTATATCTACAAAGATGCTTACTGGTTTCAAATTCTTTACTTTTTTGTAAATATTATAAGCCAGGCAGTTCAAACTTGGAAGAAATTGACATTCGGGAATTAATACTGGTTTTCAACTTGTTAAATCTTTGTAAACAATCTATGTATTTCAAACTTGTTCAGAAATTGATACTAGTTTTGTGTATTGTTTGCAGATGGTCCAGCAGTGCAGCAGCAGCAGCCCCACTCAGCCTTGGACAAGCGTATAAGCACGGAGAGCCACAAAGCCATGATGGACTTCCATGAATTCCTCAAAGTGTTGAATAAACCGGCCGCTACAGATCTGAATAAACAGTGTAAGGCATTGGTGGAAAGGATACGTATGTAAGTGTAAAGTTTGTATCACAATTCTTCAGACAATGTAAATAAACATCCAGAGTACAGGGCCAATTGTTTATGAGCGCGATCGGTACCCTGCAATTGATGGTCACGTGACTGATTTTGTCCGAGGAATTTTGGGAGTGACTTTAGTGAAGGTATTATTCTTGAACTTTGTGGATCTGTCAATTGCAAGCTTGGTTACAGGGGAATCGAGCGTTGCAGGGACAATACCCAGGTCTGTTACCATGGGATTGACCAGAAAGTTGGGCTGGTATTGGTAAAAGTTTTAATTGTCGACAAACCCTTTAAACAATCGAGCGACCGCCATCGACATTGTCGACAATACATTTTCGTCAATGCAGCAAAGCCAATTGAAATTATATCGAGGGTTTAGAGCCAGAAGGTCGTATCTTCAGGAAGAAAAGAAAAGGTAGAAGGCTGTATTTGCACCTTCGTTGCACGCGCAAATACGGTCTTTTGCCGTATTGAATATGAAATAACAGGAATCCCAACTGGCAAGGCCAGGGACAGTACTAAGATATGACGATGAATCCTGAGACTAAAATTTTGTGTTCCATCAGAAAGTCTGACCTGTGCCCGGGGCCCCTTTAGCCAGGTTTGCTATTGACAGATGCATTACCCAGTTAGGGTCGTATGATTGTGAAATTGTCTGATTAAGAGTCAGGCATTCTAGATCTGAATAAGCAACGTAAAGCATCAGTGGAAAGGATACGAATGTAAGTACACAAAGTTATTACCCTGACTGTACCTAATAAGGGTAATCATAGTATTATTTACAATCTTATTAGGAACAAGCTACTAGGGTTAGTGATCCCTTAATTACTGAACTTTTAAGTATGATGATTTTAACTATACAAACCGAACCGAACATTTGTGCAACTAAGACCTGCTGGGCACCCCAATTCCTCTTAGGCCAATCAATCAATCAATCAATCAATCAATCAATCCATCGGTCAATTATTAAGACACATTTCTTTAGTGCCTAAACCAAACAAATTGTACTAAAATGCTAAAAAGGCAAATATAACACTAACATTTATGGTGAGTACAGGTATGTGCCACAGCCAAAAAACGTTTTAAGCTCTATTGCACTGCTTCAAAACTCAACTGGTCTGCTGATTGTGGCCAGTTTCAGGAGTTTGGTTATTGTTTATTCCAGTTGAACCAGCCAGAATCGCTCAGAACTGGCAGGCAACCGCCGATTGAATTTTGAAGCGTCCCCTTACATAAAAATATTTCACTACTGTTATCAGCTTACCCTCATGGTTTTCAATTAATCCCCAGATCAACCAACTTAACAGTGGATGAGCAATCGGAGATGATCCAGGATTTCTACGGAGCCATGTCGGATAGGATTAAGACGCACCCGGCTTTCAAAGGTAGGCCTTCACGACGAGGAGCCTCTGCAGACCCCCAAGGTATGCATGGTCAAATCTATTCTGCACAGCACTGCTCAGACTTGGTGATTGCTCATCTTGACCATTGCATATTCCATATAGCATGGATGCCACGTGCAAGGATGCATTGTGTAACCTATCCCATAATGCATTGGGTATTATTTCCCATAATGCATTGTGTGTAATATCCCATAATGCAGTGTGCCTGCATCATGGCATATCCCAAAATACATTGTCACACAACACATTCCACAATGCATTGTGTGCTACGCTCATATAATGCATGTCATGGTTCTATGTGTCTCATAATTTATCATTCAGTAGATACAAATACTGTAATATCATTGGTCAATTGTCATTTTCAAGCAATAAAAGATATTTTCGTATTACCCTGTTAAATTTGCCAGAAGGGTAATACGAAATTTCGTATTACACAGCTCTGTTACAATAATTAATTTGCGCGCACCGTTAAATAACTACGCAATACGAACTAGGCGTATGTTATGTTGTCGGTGTAAGAGATGGATCAAAATACCGGTGCTCCAGTGAAATCGGAAATTTACTACGGTAACTTGTTGAAAATGGACTCGATTGTCAACAAACAAGTGAGCCCAAAACACCGGGCGTTTTGTCTGTATTCTCGTGAAGAAATACAGAGATAGAAGCAGGAATCTGTTCCAATAGTTAATAAGAAAGCAATCCGTGCGTTTCTTTAATATTTGCATGAAATGTGACGATGGCCAAAAATGATGGCCAAGCCCAAGTTCCGAAATTTACACTCGAAGGAGTTTCAGTGCCAGAAATATCAAGTAAGCTTATGTTGTAATATATTTATTTTTTTGTTTCTACTCATGTGAACTGAATGATAAATTCGTTATCCCCTGTTTGTTCTTATGCAATACGAAAAATATTAATGGTTTGGGTTCGTATCACACTCGGCTTTCAGCCTCGTATGATACGAACCCAAACCATTAATATTTTCTCGTATTGCATGAACAAACAGGGGATAACTAATAGTATTGTTGGAGATCCCCCAATGCATTGTGTTGCATATCCCATAATGCATCTTGTGTTGCATCCTATTGTCATCTTTATATCATCAAATTTACATTGAAAAACCAGCAGTCATTGCATCTTGAAGCACCGTGTCTCATGATCATTAACAAGCACATACATTAAAACATTCACTCAAGAGCCTTTTTCTAGACTAGATTACCAATCAACATAATATATCAAATCATGAAAAATATCACACTGCATTACCTAACAAACTGACCATGATTTCACAATCCAAATTCAAACTTTTTTTCCACCTTACACAACACATACATAATTGCAGTGCAGTACATTTTGTCTTAGGCCTTGTCTTTTAAAGCTTGCAAGTTAAATGAACTAGAGTTGTGTGATTTTCAGCATTATACAAGGGGGTATCAAAAAGTTTTACAGATCTAGAATATCATTTTTTTCTGCCCCACCAGGCGCAAAAAGCCGGGAACCATAGGGTAAAAATCGCCCAATGCCCGCCTAAGAAAAAGCTTACCCAACTATCCATTTACAAACATATTGAAACATTTTTGTTATCTCAAAAATACATGTATTTGTTAAAAATAAGAAAAACTAATAATATTAATATATGATAGATTTTTGGTATTAAATGCTGTCAAAATTATAAATATTTGCTTTCTTTTTTATTAGGGAATCATAAGACTCCTTCCTGCTTAATTTTGCTAGGACTAGGAATAAGAGTAATGATTAACCCCTCACCCCCTGATCCAACCTTGTGCACAGTTGTGCCCCAATTTATTCAGGAGTTTTTGGTTTTGATAGGAGAATAATCATTGACTGTTCGGGACTTGTTTTTATAGTCAGGATATTGGGAAAATTACATATACACTGCCGCCAAATAGTATTTTCACACAAAACCTTTATTTAGCCTTATTTGAGAGACGTTTATCTGACTTTCACAATTTTTTGACAGAATCTATATTTTATAATAATCTATAGAATCAATGCAGAATTGTACTCAGTGCATTTGAAAATATGGTGTGAAATGCATATTTACCACTTTAGCCTGTGCATAAAAATAGAGTCTAAATACATTTCTACGCATTTGTTTGAAAACTTGTAACAATATTCTATTCAGTTGCACGGTGATAATGAGGTTTTGAATTATTGGTAAGTTACATTCTAATGAGATTTGTACTTATGGTGTTTTTTTATGTGGCCCATAAAATCAGCCTTTTTTATGGTAATGGAAAATGAAATATCAAAAGAAACATTGATTTATATGTATTGAATAAATAAGTCGCCTATATAAGCATGAATCTTTGATTATTATAGGATGTTTTATATAAAAAATGAGGTTTCCTAACATTTTTAATTATGCGGAAATACTTTCCGGCAGCAGTGTATATCACAATGTTGCAGCATGAGTTGGTGAATTTATTTCACTTCAATTGGACCATTTGTAGATTGAGTTTGTTTTTTGAATTTTCTTAAAGATGCATTGGACAATATTTTTATCTGGAGGTGAAAATACTTTTTCTTATCCCAGCTTGGTTGCCTTCATTTGACAGTTTGAATAAATGTATTTTTAAGTCACCATCCTGATGGTATGTGTTTACATGTTAGGATATTTGTGACAAGTCTTAGCAATAGTAGAAGCTTGTGGTTTTGGATAGTTGATTCACTCGCATGGTTACAACTCCCGCATATTCCAATAATGATTACTTTTTAAGACCTGGGTATTTTGCTAAAAAATAGGTACGGGGACTAGCAAGGATTTCTCACTGCAACATTTTCTGGAAAAGAAATAATGTCAAAAAATTGAGCCTTGTACAACACAACTGCAATTTAGTAACGTATTCAAACACGCTACATAGTTGTTCATCGTATATCAACAAAGATGCATCTATGCATCCACATATTTTTATCATGAGAGGGTAGCTTAAGCCACCCGAGCATGATAAAAATATGCATTGTATCCATAGTTGTTGATTTGAGATGAATAAGTCTGTAGAGTGTTTGATATTTGTGTGTGATGTATGAATGAAAATCCAAGTTTTTTTAATTTAACAGATAGGCCTACTCATTTTCAAAAAAAAAAGATATTTTGCAGAATCTGAAGCAAAATGCTAGTTTGCGGATGTTTGTTACTTTGCTGTTTTCAATTGTTTCCAAGCACCACACTTTGCGACATGTACAAAGTATCTGACGCACAATGAACAGTGCGCCAACTTATTAATTTATTAGTAATTTTTCAATTAAATATGAAGGGTATATTTTCAATATTATTTTCACTCTTTTTTTGTAAGACTTCAAAGGAATTTTCCCTCATTGTGGTGTCATTATTTTTAGTAACCGGGTTGCGGTCCACTACTAAGGGCGCAATGAACTGGATTTGGCGCCATTTTAGAAAGCCTGATCTAGAATAACCGATCCTGGCTAGCCTGTGTATCCAGTGGTTAATTTTGCATGTGGCAATGGTCTATGATTATCATCATGTGATGTTTATCAATCTGTTTTGGTAGACAAACAGGAAGAAGAAACCAACTCATCCAGGTCTCAATCATGTTTGACAATTCTGACAAGCATGTCTGTCTTGGTGGTTATAGGGACATTTGGAAAGCAAAATCAGGCTCTCTGGCTGGGGGGTACTCGCATATGTAAGGTATATGGAGATGTTCACAAAATATCCCTAAACTTGGGTCCCATTTTTGGCCCCAAAATCCATAAACATATGGGCTGCATTTTCAAGGAAACTTGGTAAAATAGTTCAAAATCACAAGAAATTTGGTCAGTCTAATTTTGGACCACAATCTGGTATCTTTTTCCTCGCAAAATTTGATATTTTTATGGGTTTTCTTTTGAAAATGTCCCAAAATTTGCACCAAATTGCACTACTTTGGACATTTCTACACTAAACCTTAACTAAATTTAACAGAATTGTGTCAAAATAGTGAAAAGTTGGGTCAAAAATGTGATTTTTTGATATATATATGACTCAATATTTATGAGATTTGGTACATTTGAAGTCCCCTTTTCATGAATAGTTTTGGATGGGTGGCTTTTCAAGTTTCCTGGTGGTGCGCACATCCCTACCCAAACCAAATTTGAGTAGCCCCCACCTGGCATACAGCTGTATGCCTCATAGGTGGTCGTACTGTAAAAAATATTGTTGAATCTTGTGGGCTGTCTACCAGACAGTAAATTGTTTACTATTTACTAAATGTGTCCTCTTGGCTTTTTTATGGAAACTTGTTGGTCAATTTCCTTTTGTAGCTTCTTTAGGTGATCCGATGGCATTGAAAAAGACCTTTTGCCAGCCTGATTGGGATGTGGGAGGAGGGGGACTTTGGGGCTTGGTGGGGGATGTTCCAGTCAGTTAGAGTGTCTGTTTTTAGTATACACTTTTGGTTATCACTTTTCAATCTACTTGATTTCATAAATCGTCAGGTGGATTTAAATGACACTAGGCGGGGGAAAGGATATGTATGTTCTTCAGATCTGAGAAAAGTTTTTGTTGGAAAATATTGAAATTAAGTACCTCATTTTCATAATTAATGGTTGGTATCCAAACTTCTAAAATTCTTAAATTAATAGTTTCATATACAAACTGTATATGAAACTCAATGTAGTCTAGCTATCATATGAAACAGGACTGGAGAACCATTCTGATGTCTTAGTATGTACAAAAGTATTCAAACCTTTTCTTTTAGAACATTTTTTAAAATCTATAAAACAGGCTAAAGAAACTGTTTAGCATTTTTCTGATGGAACATCAAAACGTGAGTTTCTGTGTTAGAAACGGCAAGTGTAATTGAAAAAAAAAATGTTTTGAAAAAAGTTGACCCAATTTTTGCCTGATTTATAGTCGGTCGGGAAAGGGCAACACAACAACATTTTTGGGCCTCATTTAGGTCTAATTGTTCCTGGTTCTATTTGATTTGAGGAGAGAGAATGTCACACTATTTGGGCTAGTTTGCGGAAACTTACTTCGGGCTAATTCGCTTTATACATATTTGATTTGAGAACGGAACGTGTGTATTGGTGCTATTTTGTGGACACTTATTCGGGGCTAAATGTGCTTATTAAATAAGCTCTGTTTGATTTGAAACAAATTGTGTCTGTTGTTCATGCATCGACTGACTCTGCATT
>JXSR01S025880.1:71082-81411 GCA_000969725.1 Ophiothrix spiculata
AAATAATTCTTTGTAATTTATTTTGTTTTTGTGTGTATTGTATTATCTTGATAAAATTAAATACTTGAAGCTAATTTTTGTTTGTGTTTTGTACAATCCCTGTTAATGGGAGTTGTTTTATTACTCATGTAAAAATTTTCTCCTTAAAGGGACTATCATAGATTCAACTTAGAATTAAAAACTTATGAAAATTCTCAAAATAAAGCTGTAAAAGTGTAGTAAAATCCAAAAAAGTACACAAATTTACACTGAAATGGCTCAAATTGACAGAGAATTAATTTGCAATAGATCATTTTGTGATAGTGGTGTGACCATCCTGTGTTTTCTTAATCTTAAATTTGAACCTCAGATGGATTTACCAGATAAAAGATCAAACAAAGCTCTTGGAGATAATTTAATACATGTTAAAAGAGAAACAATTTCATCAAAAATAATTTGTTTACCCATCACAGGTGTAGAAACAAAATCTTTTTAAAATTTGAAACTAGAAACACTGTTTTCACACCATTTTTTTGCTGCTGGCGGCAAAGTTTAAAGTTGGTAAAGAATTGCAATTTTCTCCATCATTCCTTAAAATCATGGAAAACTACTAATACGTTATATTACCATAAACATTGATTCATGTAAAAAATATGTATGTAAAACAGTTAGTGGGAATAATCTAGGCCAGTCCCTTTAAGGCATTACATGTGATGGTACCTAGGACCTTGGATACACTGTATAGTAGGATATTTTTGCAGGTTAATTTTTTTTATTTTACCAATGCGCAACATTTCAGTGGGGTTTTAATTCACATATTCAAGTTTAGATACATAGGGTTGATATACAATTAATATTTTCACAGGGTTTTAAGTTCGCATTTAGCTATTTGACCACAAAGTGCGAAAATTAACCCCTTGCAAAAATATCCCGCTAGTACAGATAAGGCCGAACCATAGTCGGCCTCCAAACAAAATTTTGCTTACCAAACATTTGGTCGTGACGTCAACAAATATTTGCCATCGAATTGAAACTATAAATGAGTAACAAACATTTGGTCCGATGTATATGGCAATTCAATAACATTTGCAATCTAGCGCGAAGTTTTATTTGTCTCAACTCGATGTTGAAGTTCCCACGAGACCCACGCTTCGGAGTCCCGTGCATTTATTATATAAAATTTTCATGAGGCCACCGGCCCATAGAAATAAATAATAAACATATTAAATGGTCCTGGTGAAGTTATTTTGTTTGGAGTCGCTCATCATAGATTTAACATAGTGGCTCAAGTTGGCAAGTATTGCAAACAAAGTTTTATTGGTATAATTTTGCTCAAACTTTTCGACATTATCTATTTTTGGCTTATGTCCTAATGTTAAGTATAAAAACTATTTTGGTTCAGATAGGATCATGTTATGGGTCTTAAATATTGTGTAACTATTGAAAAAACGGACTCCATGTTCAAGTAAAAAAAAAATTGCATCAACGTTTGTGATCATCCCATAGAATGACCCATGATGATGTAAGGCTGTACTTTAATTATTCGCACAACTATTAAGTGATATTTTCTGTTTTTTAAGCTTAATTGTATTTCTCTTTGGTGCTGAGGACTGTTGTTATGCTAAGTATCACTCCAAGTTCATGATGGGTTAATTAAAGTTGCTGATGCATGAACATGGCGAGAATTGGGAAAGTTTTCTGCAGTGGCGGCGGAAGGTTAAAATTTTAGAGGGACTGCTATTTTTTTTAATCAAAAATTTTTTTTTGAAGAAAAATGTTCTGAGGAAAATTACGATATTTTGTAATGCGTGTCTAGCGTGCTAAAAAATCTATCAAATTGGGTAATTTCAGCTACAAATTGTTAAAAAAATCTTTTTACTGAAAATAAACATGATATCTGAAAATTTGTGCGAATCGCGCAATTTTTTTGATTTGTCACATTTGAATTATCAAAACAAAGGGAAAATTTCCTTTCCTGTTCATTCTTTCTTCTTTATTTTTTGAGGGGGTCTGTCCCCCCATGAAATTTAGGGGAGGACCCCCCCCCCCCCCGCTTCCGTCGCCTATGGTTTTCTGGAATCCTTGGAAGGAAAACTACTTACTACTTAAGGTATGATGGGAGTTCAGTATAGGCTTATGCCCTTAATCACCCCATATCCATTTTCAGACAGGTATTTGTCAAAGTTGTTCTTGAATTGGTTTGTTGTCTATGAGTTAACTACAAAGGCTGGGAGGCTGTTCCAGTTATCAACAACAACTAAACTGGCATCATAGTTACCAAACATAATATGGACGATATACCGAAAGGACATGACATTCACAGGATATCGGATTGCAAACTAGGCTCGAGTTCGAGTTGATGTGCTATTTTACTACCAGTTGTCACAACTATCGAACATTCATGGGCATGGACGGAAAAGATCATGGAGGACAAAGGGAGGACGGAGTGCAAGGTGAGTTGGAATAGTTTGTTCTGTTTTCGTTCATGCTTGCTTGCATGCGTCCACAAACATTTTTGTACTGTGCTTCTAAAAATTGGAATAACCTTCTATGCCATATCAGAAGTCAGGCCATGTCAATGAACTCAAATACATTTAAAACTTTTGTCATGACATGAATATTATTCATAATGCACATGTTGATTTTTATGCATTGTTCATGCAACTAATGTCTTTTAAATACACTGTACTTTTTTATTGTATATTGTATTTTTCATTTGTATTTATTGTAATTATCAGGGTCTCATGGGAGACCAGTTTCTGTAACTGATATGAGTTAAAACCCTGAATAAAGATTGTTTTACTACTACTTCTACACACCAGTTAGCCACTGAAGATCCACGCTCCCCAGAAATGTTGTGTATTTAATATGTCTTTGGTTTTCAGGCAACGTCAACAGGATGAAGGCTCACTCAAATATAATAATTTCCGGTTGAGTCCAAAGATGAATTTGAAAATATCTAATTTATGTGCCAACATGTAACATGTTTGTTCTAAAGTTAGTATTTCTATGCAGTCAATCACTTGCAGATGAAATTCTGAAATTTTGTCTGCTGCACCTTTAATATACATGCTCTATATCCTCTTCATCAATATAGGCTGTCAAAAAAGTTGTATATCTGGTGGTGGTCACAGGCATGTTTACTTTGCTGTGACAAGCACTTAGCCTGAGACGTCGCTGACGCGTCGGTTGCTGGGCTATTATTACACAGCTGGTGCATTGTCATTAAATTCCCATTCTTTATAGGAAGTAAAAATCTTTGTTAGGCCTATATATAGGCTCTTTTTTCAGTTTTAAGGATACAGTCAACACCTAATTTGTAAGAAATATTTCATGCTCTGATCACTCAGCCTTTACATCAGGGCATGATATTAGAATTCCTGATTTCTTTTCTCACAAAGTAAGGGCTAAGAGTAAATTGTACAATTGTGTTGGGAGTGGCCATCTTTCTCTTT
The DNA here is from genome assembly GCA_000969725.1 of Ophiothrix spiculata. Lineage (NCBI taxonomy): Eukaryota > Metazoa > Echinodermata > Ophiuroidea > Amphilepidida > Ophiotrichidae > Ophiothrix > Ophiothrix spiculata. The sequence continues at coordinate 74,517 of JXSR01S025880.1, forward strand.
CTCTTGATATTTTTTCTATTTTCGACATCTTTACAAAGATGCATTGGACAGCATGCATAGATTAGCCATTTGTGGCTATCCAGGTTGGTACTAGTTCATCATGGATCTAATGGCATGTGTCCGTCACGGACCAACCGAGGTAAACAAACAAACAAACAGTAACTCAGCAACAGGAAATTTAATCCATATAAAATTATACATTCCTGGATACAGATTTATATGAGAATCAGAGGGTGTTGTCAGTTTTGAACCAAAATGTGTGATTTGGGCCCCGGGATTTGGGCCAAAGAGTTTGTCCTGAACTTGATTTTCAAGTTTTATTTGATTTTAACCAAAGTCTAGAAATACACGTTCTCACATTTTTTTGGGTCAATTTTTTTAGATTCTGTTAAAAAGAGGTCCAAAAGTTTTGAATATGAGAGTTTGGGTAAAAAACTTGTTGACCCATATTTGAACTGCAGAGAGCAATTCAGTCTCTGTACTCACTGTGTGAGTTGACAATGCGTCACACCATTTTCAATTGGAATAGATTCATCAGGATTGTTCATGAAAAAACTTTCACATGTTCTCAGAGGAAACATCCACTTCTGAGACATTCAAATCGGCTATAGCTGAACACGTAGCTAGAACTAACCATGTGATAGACTGGGACAATGCAAAACTAATTGACCAGGAATCAGACAAAACAACAAGATGGCTTAAAGAAGCCATATAGATCAAATGCAGGGGATGAACACTATGGACAAAGACGAGGGAGCATACAAACTTGACAGAATATATGGGCAGATCATCCAAAACTGGCAACCCAAGGAGTTGATGACGTCATCATCGTCATCGAGAGTTGCCAGTCAATAATACCAATCCACAACAGTCATTCCCGATTGAAAAAGGTTCCAGACTGGAGCTGAAATGTTTCGGTTAGTACTATTTTATTTCTTGGATTTGAAAACAGAACTTTTCAAATATATTATGCGTCACACCATCCTTAAGATAGACCACATCTTGCATTTTTTTTGTTATAATTACTTTTGACTTGATTAATTACCGTACCATGAAAATACCATCAATCATTGTGCAGCAAAATTGCAGTTAAGTATATGACAATTTAATTCATGGTTGGGGGGGGAGGAGGGGTACCAAACATAATTTATATCAAGTGACATACAAGTGCCACCGAGCTTCTCAGACATAAGGGTTTTTTCGTGACAGGAGCATCCGAAATAATAGGGAGAATGTATATGGGTCTTTTTGTTGCAGCCTAAAAAAAGAACCAGATATTTCTTAAAATCCTGGCTTCAGTTATCGGGACTCATCAGCCTCTCCCCAACAAAGTAAAAACGCAGTATGTGCATTGCAGATACAATACAAGCTACACTTCCTTTTCCCTTGAAGAAATCCTGCACAATGAACAGACGATCAATTCTCTTGCATCACTTAGAGAGCTAATAGTTACTATATCATATGAATGTGTAAATATAACTTTTTAGCATAGGAATGGATTGAAATGAAATTGCACCTGAAATGGGAGTATCTGCTATGATTTATTAATGCACATACTGCATTTTTACTGTGTGATGCAGACCCTTGGACCAAATAATGAAAACACCAAGTCTTTGGGTAAACAAATTCGGAAATTTAGGATCTTTGAGTGGATTTAGGAAATAAGGGGTTAGGGTGACAAGCTATAAAACACTGTGTGAGAGCAGGTTTTAAAAATGGGGTCTTTTAGTAGCACATGGCACATCTCATATTACTGGAGTACCCTCCCCGGGTTTCAATTTGGAACATTCCTGATTGGCAGCCAATGAGATGAGAGGAATTTCATAGCTAATTTAGTCAAAGTGTTTTTGTGCCACATTTTCAGAGCACTGATGGACCAGTCATCCTGGTATCTAAAATGTAATATTTAACACATATGAGTGACACTGCCACTAGGGTCATATGAGCAGCTCTAAACCTTGAGTGAGGTTCATTAAGACGCATCATATTATTCAATAGGAATCCTGCTATGATTGCAATGAGAGTCATATTGGTAGCATTTTTCATTCCGTTTTCCTGCTCAGGTGACTCGACTCCTGAGTATCAGAAAGCATTTGACGATGTGGAAGGAAGTGGAGATGGAGATGGAGATGGGATTTCAAGTTGTTGCGTGGGAGAGCCTGTTGTTAACACTTTGCCTGTAGAGGAAATTTTATCACACGGCGGGACAGCTGAAGCAAGAACATTGAGAGATGGAGCCCACACCGAGGAAATTGACAAAACTCCGGTCCCTGATGGTTTACTTGGGTTTGAACAATCGGATGCACAAACGTCTAAAAGTCAAGCATCCGGTGACAAGGAGAGCAACGGTATGATAAACTTTGGTGACCTTACGACCAAGGATAGTATTCACACTGACATTTACGAAGTGCACCAGGATTCTAAAGGTAAAGACAGGATTTTGCATGACACAACAGCATCGGGCACAACAGGTAAGCCGAAGCACGGTGTAAATTGTTATGTTTCATGTACGTTCAACCACTTGAGGGGTGCTCTGGCAAAATGAGCGGAAAGTCACGAATTTCAAAATTGAGTTTATGACATATTTTTTAATTCTCTACAATCTCAGCTTTCAAATGGTATATGACCATTTCTAATTTAAATTTTCCATTCCACTTTCTATTTCCATTATCTGTTTAGAGATTGAAATACAAGGCAGTCCATTGAATATCTTGCAATAAAAATTAGCTGCAAATCAATTAAACTTTCTTTAAGGGTGGGCGATTATTAGAAACCAATTTTCAACATCATAATTTGCACAAAATCGCTAAGTATTAAAGCTTAACAAGTACAGCAACTTACTGTTCTATGGCCCCGATAACCTGGAAGTACTGACAATTTTTCATCATTCCCGGGATCGCGACCTCATTGGTACCGTTTCTTGTTACTAGCAATTGTTGGTTAAAGCTTAATGATACACAAAAATGCTACAAAATTGAATGTTTTTTAACACTTCTCTTTGAAATTTTTTGGGGTGGGCGTTTAATAGAGAATGGGCGATTATTAGAAACAATACGGTATGCATGAATATGTTATATGTCAAAAAACAAAATTCGACATTTTCACCTTTTTTTTACTTTAGATGCTATTTATTCAAAATCTTCATTCTCGACTTCCACTCATTTTGCCGGAGCAACCCACCTTTTATTAAAGTTTTTCAGTTGTTTTTCTTTGAGATGTATTTTGTCCATGTCTTTTAACAATAGACTTATATTTTAGCAACACATTTTCTCTCCTTCCTCCGTGGGGTGGGGAGGGGCATTGCAATTGATGTCCAGCTACTTGTGAAAAGTACCCTATAAACAAGGATTTTCCCCTGGAATAAAAAATTTCTAAGCATGAGTTGCCTAATGAATTTCATACACTAAAATGAATTTTACTTTCATGCTGTAATTATATACACCTTAAGCACATATGGCTATTTCTGTTGAAGCTTGTTGACCCGAAGCACGTGTATAGATGTGACTCTGACTAAAAAAAAGACTCATCATCTCAAAACTGCCTTCTTGGTTTAAAAAAAAAAACCAACAATTCTGATTCTCATTTTTCTAAAGAGTCAATGTCATGTAGCCTTATATAGTTAAAACAGTTTGAGAATACATCTCCAATAAAAAAAAAACCCAATATAATTGACCATTCATCTCAAACTAGCTGTAAATATAGCAGCCTCTTGTCATTTTCACTTCTTTTTTAAATTTGCAAAATCAATGTGTTAAGGGATTAAAATGTCACCTGTATGAACTTCACTCGGTTTCCAGAAATGAAGTTTTGGTCCGTCACAGGTTGTCAGGGATGGAGTAAATGGTGAAACCAAGAAAAACATGAAGCCCCGTATTTCCTGTTGATTGTCCTAGGAACATACAGATATATTTCATATTTTCAATCATTTATTTAAAATGAAACTTTGCAGGAGTTTTGAAGTAAGCATAAGGATTGCAAATCCACCAAAAATCAATTGCGGCCAGTCAATTGCATGTATTTACACCTGTAGTGCAAAAATTAAGTTTCCTGAAATTACGGCTAAGAGATCGCATATTTCACTCCTAACAAAATTCTTAACTTTAAATCATTTTTAGAGAACTCTATGAACATTGGAGAACAGTTTAGAGCATTTTCTTGTTAAATGGGTCCTGTTTTTCAAATTTAGCTAGAAATCTAGAAATTTTGAATTCTATAAACATTTGGTTTTTGCCCATATTTAAGCGTGCACAAACACTTCTCATCGCGAGTGTACACCAATTCAATGCAATTCATGTGAAACAAAACTTTTAAAAATCTGTTATTCCATTTTAAAATGGTAGTCAAATAACTATTTTGTGTCAATTTTCAATTTTAACAAAAAAATGCCGCACAAAATTTTCCCAAAGGAATTTTTCAATGAAATTTTGCTCAAAAAGCAAACTATAATTACAAATACATTGCTAAAAATAAAATTTTTAAAGAGGTGTTTCATTGAGTTTTAGGGACAAAACCAAATTTGAAGAGCACCGCCACTTTACAAGTTTATGCTAATTATCTCAAACATGACGTGACCGATTTGAATTATTTTTGCACCAAAAACATGCACAACCCCTCTCTTCTCTTTTCCACAGCGACACAAATATCTTTTTTTCTTAAATGAATTGTTTCATTGTACTGTGCTTTTATTTTTCAAAACGGCAACCCCTGTCTTGACAAATACATAAAACAGCTTTTTTTGGTTATGTTGTGTTTTCGTGCTAATATGGCGCGAAAAACAAATTCCTGGGTCCAAATGGACCCCCTCTTGTGCAATTAAGTGTTAAGAAATCCGAGAATAGTTCAGCTCAATACATTGGTGGATCTACATAAGGGGCATGCTCGGTCGGGTTTTCAAAAGCAACATCAAAAAATTTTGGTTGTACATGTACCTTATGGGCCTCATATATGTCAATTTCCTTTTTACTTTTTCTTTTCTACCCCGGTGTCCACAAAAATCCTGGATACGTCACTGCAGTATATATAGCCTCCATTTTTCTGTGATGCGGAAAATGGGCACAAATTGCGGAAATGTGAATTGTATCACAGCAAATGGGAAATCATTGCACTGCTGAAGATAGAACTTTGAAATTGGTAGTAAATTACAATAGAGACGTTTTACTTTAGGCTTAACTGCGTTTTATTGACACTGGAATAGTGTCGACGCCCCGGGGGGGGCACTGACATAGAAAGGTGATACGGGTATGTGCCGCCCTCAAGACCCCCTTTTCACGCCCTGTCTGCCGCTCCCTGAGACCCCCATTTCAAGCACAACCCTTAGTTCGCAAGCCTTATATTCAAAAATTTTCAGTTCCCTAGCCTCATTTTTCGAAATTTAGTTCCCAAGACCCACATTTCAAGCAAAATTTCCGAAATTTTTGCTTCCAGAGCCAAAATTTTGCCCAAAAAACTAGTTCTGAAGGGTCATTTTTTGGTCCCTTCAGTTCTCTAGACCCCCTTTTCATAGTCAATCTTCCGTTCCCTAGACTAGGGTTTCAGATATCGGGGCCGCACATCCCTACCAATTCCAAAGTTGAGTACCCCCCCGGGGTCGACGCTAGCTCTCAACGCTAGAATCAAATAGCCAAAAATTGAATCACAATGAAGAAAACTACATAGAAGCTAATAGTATATCATAAGCAACTACTGTACATCTGCTACAATTGATTTTTGTTAATTTTGGTGGCCACCATACTTATTTCTGGGGGTAAGGGGCTAGTGTCGAGCACCCAGCGTCGACGCTATTCTAGTGGCAATAAAACGCAGTAGCACCTTAACCATTCCTATTATTGGCGTATTGTCACCGCTAAGGGATATTGGCACTCGTATTGAGGCAAGGTATGACACCACATGATGCACCGTGACTAATTGATATGCAGATCAGTCACGGTGCACCATATGCGATTTCATACCAAGGGTCGATTTCACTAACGTTAAAATGCATCGTTAATCCATCGTAAGACCAAAACCCACCGTTAGCTACGACCACCTCTTGACCCCACACAACATCAACAAAGGGTTCGATTTTTCCAATGCAAAATTCATATACCATTGGTGAACACATACGAAGGGTTTTCACGTCTTTGTGAAGTCCAGTTGTAGTTACGAGCTAAACCCTTCGTAGCTACGATGCATCGTAAATGTTAGTGAAAACGACCCCTGGCCTCATAAGATTATGAGTGCCAAGTTCCCCAGCAGTGAAAATAAGCCAATTTTACGAATTAACTAACAGGTATTTTCAAAGATGAGCTATAATTTTTGCATTCTTTTTAAATTTAGACGGGAACACAACAAGCTCTACCACATCTATCCCATACAACCAACCATCTACCAATGAAACAACGGATGGTATGTGCATGCCGTCACTCTACCGTGGTCGATGGTGGCCTAAGACGCAAGCGGGAACTAGCGCCTACAAACCATGCCTAGTCTTTGATGGTCAGTTTCGTCTTAAAGGCATTAGCCACAATAACTTTCCTCAACACCTACTGATTTTCATTGCATTTTTAGAAAGTACTTCCAACTATAGTTGTTGGATTTAATTCGTGAACGCGTACTCAGAGCCTTGTGCGTACACGTAAAGTAAATAACCTTGAAAATATACGCTCGCGTCAGGGATCACTGCGTACTTGCTATAAACACGCGTTCACGAATTAAATCCAACAACAATAATAACTAATATCCTAAACAATTCTTGTTGAACTTTTATAGTAAAACAGACAATTTTTTATACTTTTAATTTTTCATTCTCTGGAGAATGAAAAATTCAGTGATAGTGTTTCTACAATCTTCTGCAAATCTCGTTGGGACACTTGTGCCATTATTATTAAGCACCACGGTAGCAACTAAAATTTCATAG
>JXSR01S025880.1:141518-157899 GCA_000969725.1 Ophiothrix spiculata
GTCATAGGCTCTTATCAGTAATGATAAGCTCCCCAATATAATGCTGTAAAAAATACATGTACAGCGACTACCAATCAAACAAATTGCAGTAACACTACTTGGATTTAATTTGTGAACACATGTGTGTAGCAAATACACAGATGTGTCTGACGCGAGCGTACATTGTTAAGGTTATTTTGTGCGCGTCTACGCTCAAGACTAGTACGCGTTCACAAATAAAATCCAACAATAATAATAACATTTAACAGGCAGGTGAAACGAAGAAAAGGATGTTTACATTTTCAGTTTAACTTTTTTTTCTAAGTATTCTGATATCATAAATGGTATCCAGTAGGCTGATTTTGAAAAAAGCAATTTTTTTTGTTAGGCTAGGTTACCCTCTCATCAAAACTTTGTTTTTTGTTGTTGTTTTTTTCCAAATCATCCTCTCCAGCTTAGCAAGTGTAAGGGTGTCTATTATGTCTTCTATGGTTTAAACCAGACATGTATCACTTCATCCTTTTACATTTTATGACTCCTTGTTATATTTTAGCTCTCATGTAATACAAGAAAATGACAAAGCCAAGAAGCCAGCAAATTTCACTGCTCTGTTGTGCCCAAAGGTTTACTCAAGTGGCAAATCTAACAGCAATTCTGATGATTGTTTGAATTAAATACATCTCCTTTCTAGCCAATCACAACAGACCTTAAGAAGTACCCTGCCTTATAATTTGAAAACAAAATCTGTGACTGGTTCACTTGATGAAAGAATACATTTTGATGGATCATATGGAACCCCCAAGCTGAATTTATACTCCAAACACGTCCATTTTGTAACAGATGCCCACCGCAATAAAATTCAAAAGTGATTCAAATGCAGAAGATTGAAACAGCCATCAGCATTGAAAATTCAATCAAGTTTTGCATTTATTGATGTAGTTTGCATGATGACACCATAGATTTAGAGGGGAGATACCAGACTGGGCACCATTGAGGTATTCGAGTTTTGCCAATGATACATCACATCTTGCCGTGATTCACAAATATTGAAACATGCACACACGCTTTGCGCCTACTATGGCACATCATTTGTGGAAAGCATTATGCCGTTTGTCTCTACGTGCAGTTGAAATATGCAGCGATCATTTTTGCCAAATCAACTTAGGCTATTGAAATGTGCAGCGATCATTTGTTTTTCCGTCGCATACCTCTTGCATATCTGTGGACCACCTCTTTACCCAATCTAGATACAGAGTCTGGTATCTACCCTCTAAATATGGTTGACCCCGATCTCTTGACAAACTCAAAAAAACTGATGTAAAGTACCCACTGTATTTTGTTTCGCTGGAATATAATGAGTATAATTCATCTAAATGCTCTCAACACCAAGCATGGAACCAAACGCATCAAAAGAAATGTTCTCTCATCTACAATTACAATGATATTCCAACTAATAACAAATTTATACATCTATTCAAAAAAAATAATAAAATAAAATAAATGCATTGCATCAAACCCATCAACTGAAAACAGTTAGAAACAAGGTGATTAGATAAGCAGCCAAGCCCAAAAATATATCTTTAAATCTTCATGAGCTCTCAGCAATATTTTTTTTTTTTCATTTTTTACCATAATTTTTATAAAATATTCACAGTTAATAAATTCTTGCTACTACTATTTCTAACTCATTCTTTTTTGTGGTTACATGTCAATGTAATGATACCCAGAGCACTGCTGGCTCTCAAGAGATACTCTAATTGAATTACAACAACAAAATGTCTATTCGTTTGGCCAATTAAAATCAGGCTTTGTCAAATTGCTATTTTTGTAACGACCCCTGTGATTGGGCCAATAGGCATTGTGTTTATCATTTCTACCAATGGGCCAATAGTTCTCTGGGGTTACCCTGACATTGTCCACAATATTAATGTCATCTGAATGACATTCATTTTTATAAAATATTCACAAATGTTCAATTATTACAACTAGTCACTAGTGAGTATGTACTAAGACAGCCTTACATCTGGTTTTTACACAAAGTTTGATGTTAAATGCAAAAGAGTCGTATTTGTATTTAAGTGCTATTATAATAGCTGCCACTTGTCATCCAGTATCAAAATTTGTGTCACTGGCTCTTAAAATGATTCTTTCATGTGGAAAAAAAAAATCAAGAGCCACACACAGGGACATACAAGAGACAATTTTTGAGGACTTTTTGTGCTAGTAACAACGAAAATCAATATAACATATGGCAGCTATCGTATATTTGACCTTGATCTGCACCTACATGATATTTTGATGTTACTGACATTTTGTGCACAATATATAATCTCGTTCACATTAGAAAATCTTCTGTTTGACCCGATTATTGGTATTTATGCATCGGTATCTACGGCATGCATGTATTAAAGTGGGATTATGTTTACTTGCGGATGAGGAAAAGCCTCATAATTTCTGCCTATTTAGTGATAATCAAAGTATAGCGGTTCTAAATACCTCTTCCACTTTTTCAAATGAAGCACCATGCAGCACAGGTAAAATATGAGCATGTCGTACATTTTAAAATACAAAAACAGGATTTGATGTGTTATTTTTTACTTGACCTAATAAAGGTTGAATGAGGGATCTTTGAATCTTCATCAAATCCTACCTGAATCTTTTGGTCTCCATGATAAGATTTTGGTCAATGGAAAAATGTACTCTGGGGAAGGGGTTGGGGGCTAGTTTGTCCCGTGTAACCAAAGAAGACGTTTGGGTCTTGGTCCCAGGTGTTGAGTTTATTTGAGATCATATAGAATCAGATTAATCCCTGTCCTAGTGTTTTGTGCTTGGGATCAAGACTCAACTGGCGATTGAACACCCTTAACAGCCAGTAATGGCCAGTTGCTGTTGTTCTGAACAAAAGCAACTGCCCAGAACTAGCGTTACGGGAAAGTCAGTTGCCAGAAGAGTTTTGAATCAAGCCCATAAGTTTCTACTTTGTCAGACGCACATTTACACATATCTCCCATGATATAGTCCAACTCTTTCTATACAACATTAAAAGTATGAACATTTTGGCTACTCAGGTCTGATAAGTGAAACTTTGGTCATCTGCTTTTGTTCCAATGTAACCCCTTCAGAGTCAAAATAATGCACATACTTGAATGACATATATGTTTTATACTGGTCACTTGAAGGAATGGGCTATACTTGGTTCAGTCAAGCATAGCTCATTGGCCCTTATTCACAAAAAAGGAATAACTATATTCTAGGAATAACCTCTTTTTTTCTTCCACTAGTGATGTCATTTGGTATTCACAAACAAAGAAAAAAGGTATTCCACAGGTTAGTTATCCCAAGCATTATAAAACCTAACTTAGTTCAGGCTGTGATCTATGAATGACTAATTCGGGTATAAAGGTATTCCTCGAATAACTTTTGTGAGGAATAACCTTTGTGAAAAGGTATTCCATTTGTGAATATGGGCCATTGCATGCTGTCACATATGGCAGCCATTCCTGTGTTCTCAAAATGTTGCTTTCCTCAATCCATCTTGTAGAGAGATATTGTACCAAGGGATGAGAACACATGTGTACAACCAATGATACAAAATCATGACAACAATGAGTCACTGTTTCATGATGAGGATGTACAAGTCCTACAAACATGTACATTCGTCACATGAGTGAAAGAAAGTTGTATCTGCAATTGCTGCCATTTTTCATAAATTTGCATTGCACACTGTATGAAGTCCAGTCTTGAGTCATTGGCTCTTATAACTTCTGAGACTTTTGTTGCATTCTATTGAAAAGGCATTAAATAAAAATCATATATGGCAGCTTTGCAGATATGACTTTCTTGCACTTGCATGAAAATATGTATCCAAAGTACAGAGCTGTACCAGCCAGGATTACAAATAGTGTTACTGATCATTAATTAAGGGGTCACTTCAAAACTCAACCGGTGGTTAAACAATAGCAACCGCCCTGAACCGCCGGTCCCGGGTGGTCAACCGCCGGTTGAGTTTTGAAGTGGTCCCTAAGCTTATTTAAGGGTCGCTTCAAAACTCAACCTGCGGCTGCCTGCCGGTTCTGGGCTGTTCAACCGATATAAACAATAGCCAACCGCCCAGAACCGGCAGACAACCGCCGGTTGAGTTTTGAAGCTGCTCCTTAAGAACAGTCCCTAAGAATATGTCTCTACATTTTTCTGTACATGAATATTCCAGAAAGGATGTATGTATGGAATGTTTAAGAGAACAAAACATATTGACAAAGGGATGAAATATTACCACATACATGTGACCTTTGACCTCTGAAACATGTGATGAACATTGACAAATCAAATACTTTGGATTTCAACTGCAAATGGACGAGTTGTTCAACTGATTTTATGTGTGAATTAGGACAGCACAAACTTAAAGGGGGAGAGTGTATCCATTGCTAAGATGCAGATGTAAATACATGATGACTGGAACCCTTAATTAACTAAAGAGCACCTTTTACTCATTGTGAAGTTATGAAGGGTTTGAATTTCCCACGTCTAAATTACCTATATCTAACAATGTATCGTACACTTAAAGGTTCTTATGTCTTTTTGAAATGTCATATGAAATATAAAACATTGTAGTTACAATGTGTTTAAGACGTCGTGAAATATACCCTGTTCCCACAAAAAACTTAGATCTTGCCAGAAACCATATATGTGACCACCTCCTATAAAACTCGTATAACAGTCGCCAGAGTTACAGCCAATGGCACTTGCCACAAATCAATAAATAACAAAGGAAATATTGACTTTCATGGGCTGAGCAATGTTCACAAGTGATACAGCATTTTTGAAGCTTGTAACTTCAGCATTTTTAATATGGAGAAATTAAGAAAAGTGATTTTTCCTGACTTTGTCCAGGTTTCCTGGGAGTAGGTCACACATTATCGAACTTTGAAGGTAAAGGTGAGTTTTTTAAGCTTGTTATTTCAGGATTTTAATAAACAGCAAAATTAAATTTCCCAAATGTGTCTGTATTTCATGGGAACAGGCTACATATGAGCACAGCTAATCAGATGAATTGAGGCTGTAAATTCTCGCATAATTAGCCTAATCCAAGGAATTTTTATACGGGAACAGGCACTCGCCGCCATTTTGATTTCACTGCCGTGTAAATCCTATGGGGCAGCAACCATCTTGGATTGTCGCTCATGGAGAGTAAGTTATTGTTCCTCTGACATTTTATGGTTCCGCGTGCCACACTTCGAGCTGGATTAGCCGGAAAATTAGTGTACTTTGATCAGAGCAAGTCACAATACACGCTGCTTGAAACGCAGACACGGTTTGCGCGTGAAACAAAATGCACACACTGTATATGCGTCAAGTTAAGATTTACCCGATCTGCCTGGATATCGGGCCAAACTCCAAATATATCCGGTGGTACAATAAGTCTGCTCCATGAGCGACACAAGATGGATACGTCGATTCCCCTATAAAAAATTCCTTGGCCTAAACACATGATGTGTATGGAATATAAGAATTGATTGACCAAGTACAATAACACATCTTATTGCGAAAGGTGTAACAATTTTACAATGAGTTAAATCCTACATTTTGATACATGTCCGCCGTGTCCAATAATTGAGCTTTGTTGTTCTTCAAACCAGGACGGCATATTTACTACGTGTACATATACGAGACAACCACATTGATCCCACATGTTAATCACATTGATCCCAGTCCTCCGTTATACGCATAGTCTGCTTTGTTGTGCATGATGAGTTTATTATCCACGAAGTAGAAACTGTCTGATTTGGTGTCGAAGGGGCAGTCAATCATTTCTTGTGCTGAAACAAATAACAACAAAACATCACAAATTAAGGGTAATGATCAATAATTTGAGGATCCTTACTGACACTATTTATGTTCATTCAAAATTAACATTTTACATCATTTATAAACAATTCTGAACTTTTTTACACACCAAGCCTGACACCCACACACAAGGTCCAAAATACAAGTTAGTAATGATTTGACAATGAATGTACATTATTATAAACAACTAATTTTTAACACAAACTCTTGAATTTTCCACGTATCAGAATAATGATGAAAATTTGAAAAGGAAAAAAAACTTTTTCAGGAACTTTCAAAAAGTATGGTCGGTATTCTTTTGTACAGCAAATAGAAAAATATACCCTTTTTTTTTTTTGGATTTTCAGGTTGAGCATATTACTTTGACTTACAGTGGGTTGGTAGAGTACATCAAACAATATTTTTGGGGAGGCTAGGTTTGCATGGGACAGCATAAAATGCCATATGAATCCAACAAAGTTAAGCCAAGTCTGTAATTGCTGTCATATGTCACATTAACGTAATACCGTCAGTAGAATGCTTAAAATCATCAAATTTCGCCTTACACATGTCAGTAGCTCTTGAAACATAAGCTAAAGAATCACTTCAAGAGCCAAGGACCCAAGACTGGACACTATACAGTGTAAAAGCAAATTACAGATTTACAAATTACAAATGCTGAAGTCAAATATAGAAAGAGTAGTCACCGAGCTCAAACTGAGCTGACAAGCTACAGCAGACAAGGCCTGTACAAGTTTTACAAGTTCAAGCAGTACACCTCGAGTCGAAGTTAACGCTCAGGTGGGTTTTGCTTGCTGTGGCCTGCCAGCTGGACCGGAGCTCGGCTGACTACTCTTTCTATAGAAAGATAGATGTACATATGTATGCAGTGGGGTTTGAACCCCACCCTTTTTATCCTGACACCCTCTCTACTGAAAGTTCTCTGAACCCACCCTTTATAAAAATTTGATTAAGTTTTCATACTGATTGGGGTACTGAATTCATCCCACTTTGATTCATTGGTTAAGCCTAGCACATCAATGTGGAAAACATTAATGGCAGCACTATGATGATATGCTCATCTCAGATCTTCTCAATGCAATTTCAATTTCAGTCATAGGGTAAGCAACCCACCCTGTTTATTCCAGACCCATCCTTTTCATCAAGGTACCTTTTATACTGTATAATTCTTTGAACCCAATCCGGACCAAGTGTACTTTGGGTTCCATCCAGAATTTTAGGGTTAGGGTTTAGGGTTAGTGTTAGGTTTAATTTTGGGTTACGGTTATGGTGTAGGGTTAGGGTTAGTTTTAGGGTTAGGGTATGGTTTTTCATGGGACCTAAAGTATACCTTTTCCCCCAATCCTTTTACAATTTTTCTAGAGCCACCCTTTCCAAAGTGTGTCATGCATACAGTGTCTATTGAGACTTTAGCAAAAAAAAAGGCAGCTATTGCGTTTCGAAGTTCGTTGCATTCATATGATAATGCTGTATGTCCTTGACCAGGAAATGTATACATAATGGAGACACTACAAATGTATCTATATCATAATGGAGATATAACAGGACATCCTCACTGACCACTTATGCTGGACAGAAATGCCGCAGCAGAGAGGCGCAATGGGTAATGGTCAGCAGACTGGACCAGGGATAGGTAAACATGCAAGGAGCATGTATATATGGGGGACACTTGTGTTGGGATGTGAGAGTCAGGTGATTAAAAAAAAAGCTGAAAATAGTGACAAAATGCCCTACAACAGACAGAAAATAATTAAGAAAACCCTGAAATTAGGACTCTCTGGAAGGCATAAAAAAATGCTGAAATCAATCTCATACGCCTGCTTGTGCGAAGCCTTAATTAGGATTTGGGTTTTGGTAGACAAAGCATAAGTTCTTGGTGTGAGTTTGATCACTGGGCAGTAGTGACATCATACTAGGCATTAGGCCCCAAAACAAAATGAAATGTTGGGTGTCCCGGCCCACTCCTGGCTTTCGAAACTGTTCTGTTGAAAATAAATACTTTTAATGTTTGATAATCAGTTAAAATTTCATACTTGGGGAAATAAAACTAAAATTAGGAGGCCTAGGGTCTCTATGTTTTTTTGGGTGTGCCAACAAAGTTGTTTGAAAATGAATTTAACACAGAAATAAATAATTACTTTTGGAAAAATAATAAATAATAATGACCTCCCGGACCAAATTTATGAAAAAAAAAAATCTGGACGTAAGCCACGTAATTTAATTTACTTGGCCTATGAAATGAAATAAAGTGACCCAAAAGCAAAAATGAAAAAAACAAAGATATAGGTCAGAGCAGATGAAATTAAAATGAACATTTGAGTAGATTAATCAGAATCTGAAAATCATAATATTTACTATTTATCACACAGAATTTGAATCTGACTTACCAAAGACAAATCTAATTTTAACAGGGTTCCCAACATTTTAAGAAAACAAAATTTCTTGATTTTTCCTGACTTTTCCCTAACGTGGACTCTAAAATTCCATGATAATTATTTTTACAAAAAATGCAATTTCAGGTAACTCCATAGATTTAAAGGGGAGACAAGGCAATCCGCCATTTTTATTCCGGCATGGAGACAAAATTGGGGGTATTCAGGTATTTGCCGATAGCTTGCCGATGATGCATCGCACTTTGTCATAATGCGCGAATATTGAAGCACGCACACACGCTTTGCGTGCAGGTTTGCGTATTATTCGCGTAAAGTATTATTTGCGCAGGTTGTCTCTACGCGTAACTAAGTCTCGGCACTCGGAGTTGATTTTGCCGCGAACCGAGTTGGACCCGAATACCCCCAATTTGAGCTCCATGGCTGACGACGCAATTACACGGGCCGGTATACAAAGCCTGGTATCTCCCCCTCTATATCTATGGGTAACTCTGAAGTCCTACAACCACGCATATCAACCTATAAGTACAAAAGACCTGAGACACAGGGGAAAATTCCCTGACTTCCCTGATTTGGAGGCATTTTTATCAATTTCCCTGGCTTTCCCCGGGAAAAAAGTAAATAATTATCCCTGATTTCACTGATGGGCTGGGAAACCTTTAATAAAACACTGGTAAGTCTTAAAATAGAAACTGAGAAAACCTTTAAAGTAAAACCTCGATGTTTTTGCCATATTAACATTCAAGTAGTGTCTCCACTCAACATGTATGCAATATATCTTTTTATCGCAGCGATATGTTCAACCTGGGGTAGGGTTGGTAACATTTTATACAAATATTGACTGCTCAGTGCTCGTGAGGTAAATGGTGCAAAATATCTATCCTCGTTGACTGTGGAATCTGTGGAGCCGACACAGTTAGATAGAGGGCATGGTAGGCCCACAGTCTCCAGTCAACAAGGGCAGTAATTTGCACCATTGCTCAAATAAGAGCAGTACATATTTGTTTTATATATACCGTATGAAAATAGTCTTGTCATTTGCTAACTTGCATAAACGTTTGGGCAATATCATGTTTTTATTATCAAAAAATGCTGCTAATGATGTCGCACATGAAATATACCAAATATTTTAAATAGTCTAATGTGGTGTAAGCCAATCAAATGACAAGAATATTTTCATGTGGTATATAGGCCCTAATAGTAAAAATGTCACAGTAATTTATCAAAATATTGTTGCCTAATGACTGCTGTGCCTATCTTTGTAGGTTTTCTGATTTTCTGATAAAACGCAGAACTGGACCAAACACTGGCACTCAATGTTCAGATACAGTGGAACCTCTTTCACAAGGTCTCATGTAAGACTGAAGTAAGCAACAGACCTGTTTTTTTATCAAACATTTTGATGTTAAACTTTTTCATGCACCATGTTAATTCCCAAATTATCTGCAAGGCAGCGGGGGAAAAAACCCTGTTTTTCGGGCCTGACCGACCCTAAACTTGAGTTTTGGAAGCTTTTTTTTAGTTTTCCCAAAATCTTGCAAAATCAGCCATTTTTTGGCCAAAATTGTTAAATTGTAATTCATTGTAAAAATATTTCATTATTCTTCCAAATCACTTTCTTTTTTGTGGGGGGAGGGAGGTTATTTTGGGCAAAAAAAAAAAAAATAATTCACACGACTACTTGAAAGGTCCATCTGCCCGCAAAACATTTTTTGTTTGTTTTTGTCACCTTAGAACAAATTTTCATTATACTGATCTACATCTAGATGTCACCCCTATTCAGCTATTTTCATCAATTTACACAGTCCCTATCCATCATAAGGTGGCCACCCCTTCCCAACCCGTCTCCTATTGATCATTAAGTGTCTATGCTTTATAACACAAATAAGTAGTATTCCTCAAGGCATAGGTTCTTGCTATATGTAACTGACAAAATGTGCAATACTGTATGAGTGCATTCAAACTAGCCTTTGAATCTCTGCAGGCACAATTCCAAGAAATACAAACAGACAAGGCATAAATTGGCATTTTGAAGATCTTTTTTAGTTTTGTAAAATCTTGGAAAATCAGCCATTTTTTTCAACAACAAAAATGTAAAAAGGTTTCCTTATTCTCCCATTTTTTGTTTTTTTTGTTTTTTTTGTGCCTCCATCTCTGCAGGCACAATTCCAAGAAATACAAACAGATCAGACACTGTAGCAGTTTTCTAAGATCTTCACCCTTGCTTGTCTAGCAATGATTCAATACATGTATGTACTATAAGTACACTCGCGCTCTAAAGTATTTCCACACAATTAAAAACATTCAAAAACCTCCTTTTTTATGTCAAACGACCTAGAATCATCAAAGATTCATACTAGTATAACTTATCTATTCAATATGAATAAATCAATGTTTGCTTTAATATTTGATCTTCCATTGCTATAAAAATGACTTATTTCATGGACCATATACAAATACACCACAAGTACAAATCTCATTGCTATGTAACTAATCAATTTTTCATAAACTCATTATTACCTTATAACAGGATAAAATATTTTCAGGTTGTAAGGTTTAAAACAAATGCGCAGAAATGTATAAACACTCAATTTTTTATGTTCCGACAAAAGTTAGTAATATGCATTACATGCCATATTTTCAAATACAATGAATGCAATTCCGGAATAGTTACTTCGATAATTATACAATATAGACTCTGTCAAAAAATTATGAAAATCGATTAAACACCTTTTGAGGTATGGCTGAATAAAATTTTGTGCGGAAATACTGGAGGAAGGTCCAAAGTGTTCTGCTTTATGGAATTTCCTCGAAGAAAAGAAAAGAATTTGGGGGTGTAAAATGCATTTCTGAGAGAAAACAAAGTAAAAATTGATCTAGGAAGAGAAAGAAATAAAATCAGAAAAGAAAGAAAGGAAATTCGGGGAAAAAAGTGAAATCTATTGAAACTTTTCCTAACAACGCTAGCATGCAAGCCCGTAGCCAGGGGTGCGACGCCCCCACCGCCCCCCCCCCCCCAAATTTGACAAAGTACAAAAAAGGTCCATAAAAAATCACTAAATATCCACCAAAAGAATACTTCAAGGACCAAAAAAATACTGCACAAAATGCTTGGAAAACTAATTAAAACCTTTTTTTTTTTTGCTTGTCACTTTGTCAAAACCGCTAAAATTAGTTTAGGGCCGACCAAAACGAAAAATTTTCCTCCAAAAGGTCCACTTTTTGAAAATCCGCACCCCCCTTGAAAAATTCCTGGCTACGGGCCTGCTAGCATGTGTGTGTAGCCTACTGATCTACCCCTTTTGCAGCCTTATATCGCTCATCTAAGGTACAATGGAGACATTGAAGGGCAACTACAGTAAATAAAGTCTAGTAAGCTGAAGATAAGTTAATTCTTGTAAACAAAAAAGAAATCATAATCTGACATTTGTAAAGCAAAAACTTGAATGTGTAAGAATATGGTTCAGAAATACCATGGTACATTTGTATGACTTAAAGCAGCATAGATCGATAGTCACAAATTGAACTATGACAAGATGTTGACTACAATACAGCCTTGACTGTACATTAGTCATGGCTGGGGAACAAAAATATGTTCACATGTGCTTTTGTTGTTAAGATTACTAGCTACTACAATACTGAACTACAACTTGGATTTGGCAAAAAATAAATTGTTTGACTGTCCATATATGGAAAACGTGAGTTTTCTTTCTGGAATTTTCTAATGAAAATTTTAATCATGTCCATATATGACTTTTTAAAGTTCAGTCAGTCGGTTGGTTTTTTTGTTTTTCTTTTTATTTTACCAACACAAATAATGTGTTATTTATTGGCTAAAATATGCAAATTTAAACTAATGTTGACGTCAACATGAATCAACAAACATAAAAAAACAATTAAAATGTTGAACACTACACAGAATGCAAAATTTTGAAGAAAAAAACCTCTTCATTAATTTCCAGAATTAGGGTTGATATTTAAAAGCCTTATTTTTCTGATTTCCAAAAATAGGGTCGGTCATGTGAAGACAATCAAACGATTTTTTTTTTACCTTAAAGAGCCCACACCACCAAATAGATCGCCTATTCATTAAAAAAAAATATAAATAAATGTCGCTGCTTGTATAGCGCTTTTCCATAATTGATCAAAGCCCTTTACATTTATTTCGTTACCACTAGAATACAGCCAGCTGCCTATTCAAGCGCTCAATATCAATATTCCTAGTAACTCCCCATATATAACGCTTGGGTCGACGAGTTAAGTGTTATAAAGTGATTTGCCCAGGTTCACAACACGTTGGCACCAACGGGGCTCGAACTCACAACCTCACGTTTATGAGTCATGCCGATTTCCGCTAGACCACATGTGCCCACTTATTCCCATACAAAAAAAGCTTCCAGATCATGGCAGATATCTTGGCTATAAAGCAACGGGTGGCTTAAACTTTTGGATTTATTTTGAGATTATAATCTAGACAAGCTCACAAAGTGAATGAAATATTTTGGGTAAAATGTTAATTTTTTGCTAGGTCACCATGAACATAGGACATGCTCAAAATTGAATTTTCTCCCAGTCGGTACAAAATTTTTCCTAGACACAAAAACAGCAAAATTATGCAAGGAAAAAGGCTCATACGTGATGGTGATAAAATACACAAAAGAAGTTTTGTACACAAAGGAAGTTTTAACCTTCCTTTGTAGCAAAATGATGGTAACCTTAAACCAGTCTGACTGCATTTGTACCACAGAACATGATAAAAAAGAAATTTTACCAAAAACGTAGTTCCTGCCATTTTGAAGCCTTTTAGAGGAGTGCAATGTAACACATAGTCTCACGTAGACCTGCACTTAGCAAAAGCTTTTATTTAGTGGTGTGCGTCCTTATAAGGACAGAAAAAACATGATTGAAATATGACTTACTTTCTTCCGGTGATAAGGGGGGAAACTCATATATATGTTCACATGTGTTCTTGCTGTTAGGAATACAAAAGCCAAAATTAAAATCAAATGTCTTCAGCAGCCTCTCTTTGAAATAGTGCCTCTCTATCATTCGGAAGTTGTTGACGGGTTTATCTCCTACTACAAATTCAACACTGTATAAAGAGAGAAAAAACAGACAAACATTTTTGAGTAAATTTATAGATATATAATGAAAAGAAAATTTAAATATTTACATTATAGACCATTGAACATTTAGTGTGTTGAATGTTGATTGTATTGACTGTCCTCTATTGAATAAAGGTATGGAGAAATACACATCGTACACTAGAACATTTATAACAATCAGACAAATCACAAACAGGCCAGGATTTCATTTTTTATTTGAAAAAAATCCTGGCCGAACAGGGACTCGAACCTCGGACCTCTCGCTTGCATTGCGAGCGCTCTAACCACTGAGCTACTCAGCCTCTCAGATAAACCGAGAGTTTTAATAACCAAGTACCGTGGCAGAAGGTTCCGGTACAACACAAACACATTTGGAACAGAATACGAGACAACCCATTGTTCAGGAGCATTCCTGCTGCGACCATCTATCTAATAATTTTTGTCCTCTATTGAGTAACCACAATTATCTCCGGCAATTATCATATCCCGGGACATTGGAATGAGACAATTAATGCATGAACTACAATGTACATACTTCACAGCATGTACTATTGTTTTATAGTATGCACCAAATACACCGGTTGATATGCACCCGATCTTGGGACACCGCAGTAATTACTTTGAAGGACTCGTGTATCAGGGGTCGAATTTGATAAGGAAACTTTGCATGCTATCATTGCTACTGCTAACAATTCAAATGATGCAGAAATCTTAAAATGTATGGACAAAACTTTGAGGATGCTGAGCTTGTCCAATGCTCCTTTAAATTTGTAATTAATTATAATATCCTTTCAGTGGCGTATCTGCCATGGGGGGGGGGGGGGGGGGGGGAAAAAGAAGAGGGAAAAGAGAAAGAAAAGAAAAAAGAAAGAGGAGGAAAGTCACAGATCATAAAAGTAACTAGTCAGAATCTGATGAGGAAACCATAAATGAGGCACTTTCATGTATCGAGTGTTTTGATAGGGTTTTTCCTCTTTGACCCCTTACCGGATATACAAGTTTGCAGTTACAAAATGGTGAGCATTCTAGCCCCTTACCCTAACTTTCAGTTATACTGACGCAAGTTTCATTCCAAAAGTCCTCTTTGTTTTATTATACCGTATCTAGTAGGCCCTACTTAACATGACAAAATAAAAACACTGCGAGAGTGAGAAATTTTGTAACAATTTTAGCTCAAATTCTCTAAATTTTCCCTTTTTTTTCAAGCAATACGCATGCATTGCAAGAATTCATAGGCCTAATTTTGTTTGAATAATTTCACTTGCTCCTTCCCTTGACCGTGGATGGCAGGTACACCACTGATTTTTAGTCAAGTTTTCGCGCACGTATCAATCATGTCACTTGCGTTAATCATAGATGGCAGCTACAATTTTCGCACGTGTAAACCACCCCCATTATTTTACGTGGACCGTGTCGCTCGTCCTCTCTGGCCGAAGAAGGAAGATACGCCACTGTATCCTTTAATATTACAAGCTAAGCTTTATTTAGAGCATTTTCATAAATTTTTAATTTGAAGCGGAATCTAGGCTAGTCCCTTTAATGGAGCATGAGCACTTAATGCAACAAGCATCTTTTGTACGAATTACAATTCATATATAGATGGTGTGTATTAACTGCTTGCTTCAGTGCTTGGTGGTGTGAGTGTAAGTAGTAAACCAGATTTGTGTGATTACATTTAATATTGAATGAGCCTGATACATTAGCATGACTAGTTCCCAGAAACAGTATTCTATAACTGAGCCATGGATACAGTAGCAAACCAGCTAGAGACTAGGGTTTCTGAGCAAACCTTATAGCGATCTCAAATGGCTGAACAAACCTTATAAGTGATCTCAAATGGGCGTTTCCAAAGTAACGTTTGTGACAGAAAAATTGAAAAATTTACATCCATGAGTTTGTTGTTGATAATGGTGCTCACTGGTGGGATCAAGACATGTATTTTAAATATTAAATTAATTGCCAAAATACTGAATAAAGTTCATGTAACGTTCGTGACATTGCACGGAAATGGTTTTTTGCTCCAAATGACTTCAAATGAAATTTTTATGAATAACCTCAAATGGAATGAGCCAAATGTAATACTGATAAGGCCACAAAAATGATCAAAAAACCCTCTTTTTTAGGTAAATAGGCTATGTACTACACAGGTTTTTTTTTTTGTGCTTGAAGGTCACTTTTTTTCAGCCACAAAGCAGCCAAATTTTCCAAGTTTTTCTCTCACCATGCGAAAAAAATTTATAAGCACAAATCTCTTGAAAACCTAAAAAAAAAAGAGATCAAAAAATGGGGTAAAACATGTGATGGCTCACCCCGAAAGGGGGGACTTTGCAGATGATATCAATTTTGATTTTATCATTTCATCTGTTATAGCATTTTTTCTAAGCTTTAAAATGACACCTTACTTGTTGAAATTGATCATGGCAATCAAATTTACAACAGAAAATCTGCTGGAAATTCTTATTATTTTCTTTATTTTTTGCTGCCTATTTTCACCAGTTTAGTGTTTTGTCGTAAAGTCCTCCTTTTCGGGGCGAGTCATCAAATATGATAGAGAAAATTTGAGTGATTTTTTCGTATCCTAGTGTAAGTTGTTAAATAAAAATAACATATGTGGCAGCCATTGCATGACATGACGAAATCTACTTACGTTGCACCAATAGTCTTGAGTTTGAGAAACTGCGGTGTGAATTGATACCTGACAAACCTGCCAGCATTGGGGTCTACATCTTCTTGTTCGCCCTCTACGTCATCATCATCATCTGCAAAGATCAGACAAAATAGAAGTTTAGGCCAAAAAAAAAATGTTTGTTTGCCCTCCGCGACCGACCCTTAAAATGCCAAAAATTTGGGTCGCGATTTTAGTTTATTTTTTTCCCTTCAAACATGTAAAATATGAAAACTCAATATTTTCGATGTAAAACGTAAAATTTAGCAGTGTGAAGTCACATTTAGTAGTATAAAATGCATTTATGTCCTCTAAATAATGACCCACAATTTTTAATTAAGCCCTGCATTGCTTGGTATTCACGATAAAATCCATGGAATGACATCATATGTGTAGAG
>JXSR01S025881.1:12377-24308 GCA_000969725.1 Ophiothrix spiculata
CAAACTCGCCTTCGGAGCTCTTCGGCGAGTGATAGTTCAAACCAAGTCGGCTCGCTGAGCCTGTGGGTCTACTACTAAATTCGTGTTTAGTGAGACAACTGTAAAGTTTGCTAATTTAGAGCGCCTTGAACAAGGCTAATGGTCACATTATCAGCTGACTCATCAAGGTTTGGAACAGACAATGTTGAAGCTAGTGATGGCTCTCTAAGGACGTGTTTGCACTGAGAAATTTAGTCATGACTATATTATTCTATCATGAGCCACTCATGACCAAATTTTCAGTGTGAACGCAATTTTAGAAAGTGTCTCGTTTGTGACCAAAAGTGACGCGCCACTAGTTTTAACACGCAAGTCGTGTCCCATTGTGAACGCAACTGATAAGTTGTCTCACTCTAGAGCCGCTAACGAGTGAGAATATAGTCATGACCAAATTATGTGTGAACACGTCCTAAGACATGTTGGATGCCACTTGCCCTCACAATCGGACTAAATGCTCAATTAAGTGTACCCCCTGTATCGCTTGATGCAGCGATATTGTATCGCTTCATGAAATATTGTAGATGTAGACCATCCATTACACAAAATTAATAGCTATTAAGCTGTCTGCACCAAAGGGTCACCCTTCCATATAAGCCAGCATTGATAGAAAATGGTCAACATTTGATAAGTGCTGGCTAAAAAATACAACGGCCCATCATTTTCAAAAAAAAAATAATAATAGCGTCACCATTTTGACATCCAACGTCCTTGATAAATCTGTAGATGGTTGAAGTAGCTATATGGGCAAGTATGTAAACAAATACAGAATTTGGAGATTTCATCAATGTTTTATAATTTTGTTTTAATGGTATCCCTTAAACTTGAAACCTAAAACCTAGCTAAATAATACTCTAAAAACAATTCACATCATTATATTGTCAAGAAAAAAGTTAAAAAAATACCGGAAATGTAATAAAACAAAACTTTTATAACACAACCAGCTGGTCTGAGCTGCGCTGTGCAATATCTATAAATGTTTGTTTACAACTTTCGGCAACAACATTTGCTGTATGCATTTGTGTGTAAACTTAACAAGAAAATTCAATATATAAAACTTTTATCTTCAAAATGCTTGCATTTGTTTGTCCAAAAGTATAACATATCTATAGGCAGTATGAGCGAAGAATGCATCCAGTTTCCAGAATGCTACTGAGGACATGTTAAAGAAATTAATTGATGGGGAAAAAAGTCTGAAGGAATTTGCAAGAGAGTGTGGGACATTAAAAAATGTCAAAGAGCGCAGGAACAATTCATCACACAAACTAACTCACATACATGGGAAAATTTTTGAGTGTCCATCTTTGTACAGAAGTATAACAATCACAAAAATTAAAGATGTTTTTAATAATTATAGACATCAATCTTAACACTTCCAGGTTTTTCAAAGATTCTGGAAAGATTGGTTTTCTTACTTGACTAATGATGCTATTCCAACAACCAAGAGTGGACTCAAAGACTGCAACTTCTTCAATAAGCCACCAACATCAGATCAGAGAGTGGACTCAAGAACCCCGACTTCTTCAATAAGCCGCCAACATCAGATCAGGGAGTGGACTCAAGGACCTTGATTTCTTCAATAAGCCGCCAACATCAGATCAGGGAGTGGACTCAAGGACCTTGATTTCTTCAATAAGCCGCCAACATCAGATCAGAGAGTGGACTCAAGGACCCCAACTTCTTCAATAAGCCGCCAACATCAGATCAGGGAGTGGACTCAAGAAAGAAAGAAAGAGCTCTTTAGGCTGCTAGCCAAGGATAACCCAAGAAAGCCTCTAATGAAGCTTATATCATATCAATAAAATGATATGATATGATTATATGATATGATTTCCATTGGGGTCCTAGATCTTTCTTTAATATTCAGTTTCAGTGCAGGAGGAAAACCGGAGGACCCGGAGAAAAACCTGCGGAAGCGAGCATGGACTGAAAACCAAATGCACATAAAGCGCCGGGCGCGGGGCTCGAACCCGGGACCTCATTGGTGCAAGGCGAGGAAACTACCGCTGCGCCAACCCGCTTCCCCTTAAGGACCCCGACTTCTTCAATAAGCTGCCAACATCAGATCAGGGAGTGGACTCAAGGACCCCGAATTCTTCAATAAGCCGCCAACATCAGATCAGAGAGTGGACTCAAGGACCCTGACTTCTATGAAGGGTTAATCTATGTGCACAACAAAACAGGTCATTATCTGTGTAATATCGTAATATACCTCACGAAGCCCTTAAGTAGTCACAGGCATGTCAGCCTTTTATTTGCGCCACGTACAAGATGCACACGTGAGCACGGCACTCGATAATAGAACCCTATTGCAAGAAGTAAACACCGAGTCGTTTGAGTTATTTATTTGTCTCATCCTAGCAGATATTATAGAATAGGAATATCATAATGGCAACGAGAGGAACAAGGGAACTCTGAAGAACCTACAGAGTGTACAGATAACCACTCAAGTCATCAGCGAAAGGTAAAAAATCAAGAATTTATTGCACCGTACTCGAGTGCTCTGGACTCGTGAGATGTACATGGACATTTCACATTGCTTCGATACGGAACTGTATCACGTCTATATTGCCTTGCTTCGCTACTGAAATACTGTCTTTGAACTGCATCGTAGCTGATCTAAATGGACGTTTATGTTGATTTTATTAGTGAAATATCGTAAACGGTATCTCATATGAAACTGATTTGAGTGGTACTTTATATATTGGTTGCTTCATTTTGAAATTTGACTCGATCTGAACTTTAACTTGGCATTGACTTGCAAGTTACAAGAACTCTGTTGTTTGACATAGTACCTACATGGCAGCAATAATGGCATCATTCCAGACTCCTGCCCCAGCTCCACTAGATATGACATCTAGTACAAACATATCTGAAAGTTGGAGAAAATTTCGCCAACGGTATGAGAATTTTGAATCAACTCCGAGGGTGATCGACAGCTTGTAGCAACAATTTTGAGTGTCATTGGCCAAGATGCAGTTGACGTTTACAACACGTTCACTTGGGAGGATGATGGAGATAAATTTAAGATTGCTCGTGTGGCTGAGAAATTCCAAAACTTTTGTGAGCCGAAAAAGAAAGTAACTTATGAAAGGTACATGTTTAATACCCGCAACCAGCACCAGGATGAGTCTATTGATACTTTCGTCACAGTGTTACGAAAATTAGCTGATACCTGTGAGTTTGAAAACCTGAAGAACAGTCTAATACATGATAGGGTTGTGATTGGGGTGAATAATAAAAAAATGACCCAATGTCTGTTGCGTGCAGATAATTTGACCCTAGAGAAAGCGGTTGAAATAGTGCGAGTAGAAGATGCAGCCACCTTGCAAACCGCATAAATCGCCGATCCTGATAAATCGCAGCATGCTAATGCTGTCAGACAGCGATCAGGCCAGCACTCCCCACGTAAAATAAGGAGTGCCCCACCACCCCGTCCCGTACAAAACCCGGCGCCCCGACACTCAAATTTGTAGCGCAACTCAAGTCAAAGACCAAGATCAGGTAATAACAACACAACAAAAGAATGTAATAACTGCGGTGGGTCATATTCACATGCTAAGAAATGTCCGGCAGAGGGCCAAACTTGCAACTATTGTCACCATCGCAATCACTTCGCATCAAAATGCTATGCCAGTGCGCAAGCAAGCACGCGCTAAAGCTATTAGTAATGATCAAACAAATGACACCTGTAGCGATGATGACAGTGATTATGCGTATGTTTTGTGCACAAGCACGCCGCAACAACACAAACAGCCCCGCCTCGCCATTTGCCTGGATGGCCAAAGTGTGCCCATATTACTTGATACCAGTGCTTCAGTTAACATTATGAGCAAGTCCCAATTTAACAAGCTTAAAAACAGACCAAAAGTTAACATCACGCACACCAAGATTTATGCATATGGTAGCAAAAAGGAACTTCCAGTTATCGGGAAAATCCATGTCAATGTCAAATCCCAAGGTAGACAGGTAACTACTGAATTCTTTATTGTTAAAGGCACTCATGACACTTTATAGATTTTCACAACTGCCAAAGAGTTGCATATTATTGATATTAATGTGGCATACAGTGTGAATGCAGGTGAGTTTATTGGTCCATCAGGTGTGAAGCAGATGATCGACAGCTTCAATGATCGATTTGAAGGTCTTGGTAAGTTAACGGACAGGAAGTGCAAACTCCACACAGACAGTAACATACAACCTGCAGCCCAGCCACACCGCCAGATACCTTTTCAAGTCAGGAAGAAGGTAGAGAATTAGAGTAGCTCGAGAACCTGGATGTTATAGAGAGGGTATTTGACACCCCGCTTTTATTTTTACGCTTGTGAATTTTTTAAGGTATGGTGGTATATAAATACCACTTTTCGCTCTTCATTTATTTTCGCGCTTGGAGAATTGAGCGCAAAAAGCGCGAAAATTAATGTAGCACAAAATAAACCACTTATACAGTACTTGTCTTTGGCAAGGATCAGGAAGAACACCAGGAACGTCTCAGAATGTGCCTTCAACGGCTGTGGGAGAAAAACTTGACACTAAACAGAAAGAAGTGTGAGTTTTGCAAAGATTCCATTAATTTTTTTGGCCATGTATTCAGTGCCGAAGGCCTGTCTCTGTGCCCAGACAAAGTGGGCGCACTACAGAGTTCAGCACCCCAAGCCAATAAGGAAGAGATCCGAAGCCTGCTAGGTCTGGCAACATACTGCTCCAGGTTCGTTCCCAAGTTGGCAAGCATTGCAGAACCACTCAGGGCACTCACTAAGTCAGATACAGAATGGATATGGGAAGAACAACATGTACATGCTCTCGGCAGGGATGTCCAACAATATGGGTGTGTGTTAATATGAGTTTTATGCAGCATTAATTGGTTGGTGGGTATAAACCATTGTACCACACAGGTCTCTTGTGGTATCAGCATGTACCAAATATACTGACACTGTTGGAGAAAAAAGAGATCTGGTTGTTGCGAAGCATCCAAAGTACCAAGCCACATGCACCATCGATGATTATGTGCCATGTAGTAAATGCTATGGGCATTATCATGTTTCATCACTGTATTTGCACAAAAAACACTGCACCTGTAAAGCCAATGCCAGTAAAAAAGTGGTCAAAAAGACAAATCATGTTAAGGAAGGGAGAGCCCTTATCCCATTGAAGTTTGAGAGTATTTCTAGTCAGTGCAAAAAAATAGTAGATGGACATTCACACGATAGTATAGCGCTCATCATCAAAAATGACTAAGATATAATCCAAGTGGGTCAAAACATGCTAGATTCCACAATTCTGCTAAGAAGGATGAGGTGTGTCGCGAACAAATGCGGTCAGTTGCTAAATTGCTTAACGAAGCAAGAAGTATCAATGCAAATATTATTCAAGCAGCAGACTTACTCAGATCAAGCCAACTTCCTTTGATTCAGTCATTGAAGCAGCATGGAGGGTTAGCAGATACAACAGTGACAGTAGAACGTATGGGGCATTCTCAGTAGCCTTGAAGGCAAGGCCAGCATTGCAAGACCTAATCATTGCTGTACGAGGAAAGTATATACAAAGAAGGGTGGATGACAAAGTGAAACAAGTTGACAAATTTTCGAGGTTGCTTCAGGATGAATGGCACATAAAGGTAACTGCTACAGCACTTCAGCAACGACATGAATTGAACTGGCGAAGTCCCCAAATCCTGTCTTTAACACAAGATGTAGTAGAGTTCAATGGCTACCTAACAAAAACCGAGAAGGACCTGAAGAAAAATATTCAAGCCAGTGGAGTGTCTGGAATGTCAGCAGAAACCTACTGAGATCTGGCAATTTTAACCCAGTGTCAACTGATCACATTCAACAGGCGTAGGCCTGGGGAAGTAGAGGCACTCAAAGATAGAAGACTTCAAAGAACAAATGGAACAGGGTCATCAGCCAATACAGGATGAAATAGAAAAAACGCTGCTCACATGTTCTGAAAAAATATCAATGGTCAGGCTACAAATGTTGAAGGTATGGGGTAAACGGGGCAGAGGAGTTCCCATTTTACTGACTGAAAATATGATGGAGAGTGTAGAACTCCTGGTACAGTACAATGAGAAGGGAGATGTTATCCCCAAGTTTGTGTTTTCACGAGCCACAAATGGTGCTGAAAGTAACACCTTACCGAGCGTGTGACAGCATGAAAAAACTAACTGACGAAGCTAAACTCAAACATCCTTTAGCCCTCAAAAACAACCCTAATTCACCTTTTTCTTGGTCATGCTATGCCTGCAACATTATACTTGAGTGCCCCCCCTGGGAGTTGTGGTTCTACAATGGGGTGTTCGATTGTTGTTCGACTTGATGTTAAAGGAATATTTAGTTTTTACAGTGATTCTAACAGCACCTTTTTATGGCATAAATCAGAAGATATTAACAAAAAAAATTATTTCCAAAATTTCAGTTAATTCTGATTTTTCGTTAACAAGTTATGCATGATTATGTGCATTGGCCCTGCTCCATAGACTATGTGTTATATTAATTCTCGGACACGAGAATTTATGCTTAAATGGCTCTAATTTCATGAGGAAATAATTTCTGCTAAATTCCTTTGGGGAAATGTACTTTGGGAGGAAAGCAACAAATAGATGCAAAAATGTCAAATTTTCAAAGTTTTGAGAGCACCCTCTATATGAAATCAGTGAGTATGCCTTTCGTGGTTCTACAATTGGGATGTTCAACTGGGGTGTGTATGTAATGTTTAACAATATGGGTGTGTGTTTGTGGTCCAACAGTTTGGGTATGGATGTGTAAGGTCACAATGTCCTACAAATGGGGTGTGTTTTAAAGGTCCCACAACTTAGGTCTTACAATTGGGGTCTGTAACTTCCCTTACCAAACAGGAATACAAAATAAGTCTTCTGAATATATTCGCTTAGTATTCAGAATACACAATAAGTAGTATTTTAGTGGTTGAATGTATTCCTCCATTTTTAATACTAAAAATGTCATGATCATGACCACTAAAATCAATTTTAGTATTCAAACTGTTGTGACTGGAATACTAAAATCCATTGAAGAGAATCTCAGTATTCGCTTGTTAGTATTCTGAAATTACTAGTATTCAAATCAGTTGGTTGGAGTAGATTATTAGTATTCTGAGGATCATTTGCATGATGGAAGAGAATCTTAGTCTTTGATTAGTATTCTGAAATTGCTAGTATTCCCAAAGGTCAAAGGTTAATTGATTCTACAAATTTCAAATGTGATCGTGTGCTGGCTTGTGCTCACAGATTTTCAATGGTTTTGGCCTTTAAAGGTATGTATTTGTTATATTTTTTGTAGTACTAGGATCTATAGATGTTACTGATCACTTGGGAATAATTATATTTTATTGGATGAATTCAGCTTTGACACACATTGTGGCTATATATGTATGGATGAATACAATTAATGTCATGTTGATTTCAGCTGACAAGTGGTTGGAATACTAATTCAAAGCTAGTGTTACTCTTCTAATTTGCATACTAGTATTTGTTTGGATTCCTCATTTAAATATTTTGGCCTATAGGAATACTAAGCAATATCCCAGGAATACTAACAAGTGGTTTGAATACTATTATGTAAATTTTAACTGACAGGAATACTAATATGTGGTTCGATTACCAATTGTGTAGCTAGTATTCATCTTCTAATTTGCATACTAATGGTTCCAATACTCATTTAAATATTTCGGCCTATAGGAATACATAGCACATGGCTCAAGAATACTAACAAGTGGTTTGAATACATACAATAGTGGTTTGAATACAATTCTGAGTATTAAACCACTAATGTTCATGTAAAATTAAGTGGTTGGTTGTATTCAGGTACATGTCTTCGAATACTTATTGAGAATACAATAGGAATACATTCGCATTTGGTAAGGGTTGTTCACATACTGGTCCTACAATTGTGGTAAGGTCCCACAAATTAGGTCTTACAATTAGGGGTCTGTAACTTGTTCAGATACTGATGGGTATTAGAAGCTTAGACGTCCACTGTTGGCGGTGCACGCACAGAAACAACATACACTTTCGTCGGCCATCCCTGTCTGGAGTGTTTTATTTTTCATTATACCGCCCTCATTGCTTTACACCCAGAACGAATATTGATAAAGTTCAGGACGCGGACGTGGCATGCAGACAGCAACTGTGGACGTGGGAAGCGTGATTACTTATACTTTTTTGAAGGTATGTAAATTCAGATCTTATGAATAATTGCAGTCCACAATGGCAAGCACTTTTCCCAAAGGCCTGATCATTTTGTTCAACGATTCGACTTTGGTACAGACGTTGGAGATATGTCTTGATTTTGAGATCTCAAATGTCAACATCACCAAGTTTGAAGATGGTTACTTTTGCTTTTATTTTGATGAACTAGAATACTGTTTTCGTTAGATTTAGCCTCATTAGAAAGGAAGTACCCTGTGTGTTCTCGTAATTTAGTCTAAGAAGGACTTTTCATTTACCCTCTATCTGAGCTGAGCCTGTCCAGCTGCCTGTCATTGCCAACGGTGAGTTGAAGGATAGGGTTGAAGCACTGAAGCCGTGAAGGCAAGGCCAAAGCATGAAGGGCCAAGGGCATGCCAAAACGGCAGCATGCATATGTCCATACAATGCATGATTATGGTTTGACAGCTCTTTGAATGCAATGTCCAGACCCTTGGACTCATGAATGTGTACAGATTTTGCTGATGAGAGTGCTAATGAGGATTTTGGTGATGATACCTCTGAAGCCCATAAGCCCACTGATGATTCTATTGCCGAGAGTTCCCCTGAAGAATCTGCTGATGATGCTACTCCACAGCAGAAGAGGCCTCATAGATCACGGGCAAAGAAAAGAGCAGAGCAAGACACATGCCTGAAGAGGTCTAGAAGTGTTGCACCCCACAGGGTATGTGAAAGTGCAGTAATTGAATACTGAAGGAATCAATACACCAAATACATCTCCATTGACTTTACATACAAAATGGCCTGTCTTCAAACGCCATTTTCTCGGCTTAAACTCGACTGGTTGACTCAAGGTTGGTCTCGATTGAAAGATAATGAGTGTATCTCTTCAATAAAATGGACCAAAATATATGGTCAAGGCAAAATTTTCGAGGTACAGCGCTTCAAAATCAC
This sequence comes from Ophiothrix spiculata, assembly GCA_000969725.1. Classification (NCBI taxonomy): domain Eukaryota; kingdom Metazoa; phylum Echinodermata; class Ophiuroidea; order Amphilepidida; family Ophiotrichidae; genus Ophiothrix; species Ophiothrix spiculata. The sequence continues at coordinate 21,532 of JXSR01S025881.1, forward strand.
GCTTCATGATGTACGCACCCATGCCCTATTGAAAATAGTGCAATCTTACAAGAAACACTGTGTTCTCTAAAACACATAAACATTCTACAAAAATGGCACAAACAAAATTTTTTCATCATGAATGATTTAATAACAGTCTAATTGGCAGGATTAACAGCAAAATTTGGGCTAAAATACTTATTTTATACATATTCTGGAATTAATTTTAGGCAACAAGGGTCACTTTCTGCCTGCCAACAGGCATTCTCAACCTAGCAGCCGACCCTATTCATTTTATTTACTGAAGTGGTATCATACAGTGGAACCTTGTTAGAACAAAAACCATGATACACAAATTGATTTTTATTGTCCTGAAACAGTGATTTTGAAAGTTAAATGAACTGGATAACAAAATTCTTGTCAATACAAATTAAAACTCAACAGCCCCATCGGTTTTGTTTTAATGAAATATCACTGAAGTTGCACAATTTAAGGAGAGAGCATTAAAATTGTGTGTTAAAATTTTAAGTAGATCTTACTACATCAGATTGTTGGCAGTATTACATGTAGCATATTTCTCGCAGGAATTTTGGTTTTCAGTCATTTGCCTGATTTAAGCATTCTGTCCAGTTCTTCAGGCATTCAATTTAGATTTACCCTGTTAGATCTTGCTTTCCTCCCTGTTTTGTCAAAACTTGGGACAGTTACATATTTCGTCACCCTTTAAAATGCACAAAAGTTTAAACATATACCAGTAATATTATTCGGCAACCTTGTATTTATTGGTGTCGACTCCGATAAATAGAAAATGAATGAAAATTTGTTATTTATCATAATAACCAGGTATTAATTATTTACTTTAAAGGGGCATTGGACAACTTCAACATCATCCCCAATTTTTTTCAAAAAAAGTTGAGGTTTTTTGTTTGATTTGATGTGTTATCATGTGAAATGAATGCATGCCAAATTTTACTGGCATCTGCCATTCCTTTCCAGAGAAATAACAAATTTTCATTCATTTTCTATTTATCGGAGTCGACACCAATAAATACAAGGTTGCCGAATTCTGCACCATCTGTTGTAATCCTATGCCAAAATGGCAACAAAGAGATGTTTGCAATTAAAAACGATCTATTAGGTATTTTAAAGGTGTTACAGGTTCGACAAACTATAAAATCATGATTTTCAAGCACAATATAATGTGAAAATGTAAAAACTTACGAAAGTGTTGATTTTCTTCATTTTCCATGGATTTTGTCATGTTTTCCAATTTTTTCATAGATTTGAAAATTTCATCAGTCCTTGGGTGTTATCAGTGATTTCAAACCAAATAAAAAAATATGAAAATTTTGTCCAATGCTCCTTTAATCTTTACCTAATGATTTTCTGTAAAAACCACATGCTGACGTATATATGTATTCATTTGCACAAAAATCATATTTTGCAGTTACCAAATAAAATTGGTTTCACATACTGAAGAATTGCGCACATATTTGCGATATTTACAACAAAAAAGTGTTTCACAGGACGTGTTTGCTTTTCATTAAAATATAACAGCCTTTTAGTTGACATATTTTACAATTCCAATTTATTTCAGTTGCACATAATGACATGTTTGATTTTGCATCATTTTTTACTGTTTCTGCTATGAATCAATTCCTTTCAAGCAAATAATGTTGAAAAATATAACATCTGGAAGCTTTCTTTATTTTAAACCAACTTCTATGCAATATTTATACTGCATATAATAGTACTGAGATGAAACACTTTGCAAAATTTTCAAAGGCATTTTTCTTGAAATGAATATCTAGCAAATATGTTATTATTATGTGATATGGATGATGACAAAGGAGCTTCTTGATATAATGAATTTGAAGCATCACTCCTATTGGATTATTGCTTTACGTAACCTACTAATTGCTTGCATGAGTAATTTGAACATATACCAGAGTAACCAAGATATGTTTGTCTTTTAAAATTTCAGGTTCAGGACCAAACAGTATCATCATCAAAAAGGACAAATGTGATTGATGTGTTGATGGCAAACAACAAAGACGGCTACCGTACTTGGGACAAACTGTATAGCTGTCCTTATTGCTCCAAATTGGAACTGAAACTCCCCAGGCATTTAGAAATCCACCATAAGGAAGAATATGAAGTGGAACGCATATTAAGCCTTCCAAAGAGGTCAAAAGAAAGGAAAAACCTTCTTAAGCTCATACAAAACCAGGGAAATCATTTACACAACTTGGATGTCCTACAAAATGGCAAGGGCTTCATTATACCAGTGAAGAGACCAACATATTCAGTTTGTTACTCTGATTTCCTTCCATGTGACGAATGCCTTGGATGGTTTATGAAATGAAGGTAGGCCCTACTGATTAATAATTGTTGTTTTATTTATTAATATTAATAACAAGAGTAGACATATAATTTTTTTCGATGATGTATTCCCGGATGTATTACAAAATATAGTGGATACTAGAATATTTGGTCTTGTCTTTTGCTGTAAAATTGATAACTAGTTATTGCGTATTTTGAATTATTATTTTTTATATTTTTATCTTCCTGCAGGAATGAAGACCCGTCAGCAGAAGCGTGTCAACTATCAGGAGTTGCATGAAGGTGCCGGTACAGCCACTTCTCCCAACGTAATTACAAAACCCAAGTGGTCTAAGTCTACCCTCTTCAAATTCACAATATTGGGGTCTCGTAATACAGAGGTTGTGGGTTTGAGCCCCGGGCCGGGCGGTTTTCGTCTCCTTGTTTCCTTGGGCAAGAAACTTTACTCTACTTGC
>JXSR01S025883.1:11679-25429 GCA_000969725.1 Ophiothrix spiculata
TCCAGTATTTATACTGCGCTATTCACCGTAGTATCATAGCACTTGACATTATTACGCTGTTATTAGGAAATCATCACAACCATCTCACCTCAACTAGATCGCAATCTTAAGACGCTGACCTATTAGATTGTAATATTCCCCTAACAGCTCCCCAATGCGCTTGGGTCGACGAAGCAATCGAGATTAAATGTCTTGCCCAAGGACATAACCCGTTGGCCATAGCGGGGCTCGAACTCGCGACCTCATGATTCGGAGTCCTGCACTGTTCCTCTAGACCACACGAACACCTTTATTGACATCAACCTTGTGCAAAGGTTATCCAAGGTCCACATTTAATTGTTTGACCTTGGAATGACCTGTAGTTAACTTCTTGGAAATTTGACCCTAAATGACCCTTTGACCTTAACCTGGGTCAAGAGCTGTCTATGGTCCAAGTTTACCACCGTGGGGTCAAGGGTTCATGAGATATGGCAGTGACCTTAAAATGACCTAGGATGACCTCAGGTCAAATTTTTGACCTCAAAATGACCTGAGGTCAACTTTTCTATCATTTTGGAAATTTAACCTCAAAAGACCTTTAGACCCTTCAACCCCAACTGACCTTGACCTTGGAATAAAAGCTATCCAAGGTTAAAGTTCAAGTCATGTGGGGTCAAGGATTCATGAGCTACAGGCTTGACTTCAAAATGACCTCGTATGACCTCAGGTCAACTTTTTGAACATTTTTGAGATTTGACCTCAAATGACCCTTAGACCTTCAATGACCTTGACAACACACCCCAAAAGTTTTGCTGCGTGAGATTATCCCAAGACCCTTCCCGACACAAAGTTTTGTCATCATGTGCCTTGCAGTTCTCCAGTTACGTCAAAACTTACTTATCTTACTTACCACACACACCCCCACATACATGTACTACGTACAGACAGAGTGACTGCTACATCTCTTCTGAACTTATAATTCAGGCGAGACAAAAAACACACCCCAAATTTTTAATGTAGCTTTTGAAAAGTGACAAGCAAAATCAAAAGTCTCTGCAAGTTTTTTAAACATTTAAATCTATGTTTCTTCTCTTTTCTCTCCTCCCCTATATTATCTATTTTAAGTTCAATCGTTTTCATTGTTAAGATCCCTGAATGGGCCTTTTCCCCACACAGACTCACCAGTCGCCCCCCCTTTGGGCACGCCACTGATAGAATCCTCGAGATATCATCAAAAGAAAACCAAAGTGTAACCTGAGGGTACAGCTAAAATTTCAGCAATTCATTTTGTGTGTGGGCTTGGAGATTGAGAAGGCCTCCTCCAGCAATCAGCCAAAAGACCATGACAGTGACGGCCTGTGATTTTGTGGTATTTTTAGGGGTATCAAGACAAGACCCTGGGGCATTGACAGCAATTGCTTTCAATTAATATACCTTAGGCTGCGATCACATAGAACTATATTGTACACTATTCGGCACTATACGGGCATGTCTTTCCTATCTATAGGACCTTTTTTTCTGTGATACGATCCACAATATAAATCATTAATCTCTGTACTGTGTATATATACATGAAGCCATTTTAAAAAGGCCCCTGATCTCACTCTAGAAAAGAAATATTGTTTACCAGAGTGAGGTCAATACGCTGGCTATCTTTAAATTCTAATGATTATGGATTTACATTGTGGATAGTATCATAAAAAAAAGGTCCTATAGATTGGACAAGCGTGCCTGTATAGCGTATAGTATAGTTCTATGTGATCGCAGCCTTAGGTACAACTACCCTAAATAACACTCATCAGAATTAACAAAAGTACTGATGGGTATTTTGTGCACTACTTAAATTGTGTTCAACCACAGATCGATCTTTTGGGGAAAGAACATCACTTTTGCAATCATGGTGGTATTTTGATTTTGTTTATTTTGATATTTTGTTATAGAAATAAATAATTGAATGACTGACTGACTGACTGAATGAATTGAATAGAAAACATTTCAAGTTGAAGTTTTAGTAGAACAAGTCTTGTTACGTGTGAGATATAGGTCTACTTAAAGCACTTGTTAGAATTGTAAGCATTTGTTTGCAGAACAACATTGAATAAAGACAGTGAAACATTTGAAAAATCCTGTTTCTTTGCTTTATTTTTTATAACACATCCTACCATCCCACCATAAGAGAACTTTGTCTTGTTATAAATGACTTTTGCATGTATCCTAAAAAAAAAATTAAAGGGAAATAAAAATCAAATTCCGCATTAGGTTTTATAAGCTGTAGTCTGTAGGGCTTTGAGACAAATTAATGACAAACTGTTTAAAATGACATTGCTAATTTTGGTAATTTACTTATTAATTAACATAGAACTGTCAAATTTATGTAAACAAAATAGTAACAAGACATTCATTGCAGGTTATTGTTGCTATTTGTAAGACATCATGAACTTAGTCTAGCATGAAATCATGTCTTGATTATTTAGTGATAAGTCTTTTGAAGCAGTCTAGCTCATGAATATCTTACACGAAGGAAACATCCATTTAGGAAAACTCATAGTTAGAAGTAACAGAAGACTTACTGTGGTATACAATAAATGCATGGAGTAAAGCAGGCTATGGTTTGGTCTTGCTTAAACTTGAAGTCATAGTACCAACAGTGTTTTAAATTTTTTGTTAGATGAAGTAGAACTAGTATCGTTCCCCTGATCGCCCCTCCCACAGACCCAGCAACAAGCCCAGGCAGCGCGCAAAGCGTGCCTTAAATCAGCTGTGGCTAAGGGATGTTGGATGTAGGACAAGGCACTGTAAACATGGCTATAGATGAAGTTACTTGCATAGAAGGCAATTTGCCTCTGTTTTTACTGTAGAAACCCCACTTACTGACTCACACTTGTTGCCCCATAACTACCCAAATATTGATAACTTGGTTATAACTGAACCAGAGGTATTAAAGTTGCTGAAAGGACTCAAAGAAAACAAAGCGTCCGGACCAGATGATCTACCAGGAAAAGTGTTGAAATTGACCGCAGAGGAGATAACACCGGCACTCACTGCATTTTTTCAGTTCTCACTAAATAAAGGTTCACCACCAAGTGATTGGTTACTTGCAAATATAAGTCCAATCTTCAAGAAGGGCGACAAAACCAAAGCTGCAAATTATCGACCCGTCTCTTTAACAAGTATTTTATGTAAACTGTTTGAACACATACTTCATTCTCATGTAATGAATTAATGAATCATCTCGATAGATATAACATCCTCACCAATAAGCAGCACGGTTTTAGGGCACATCACTCGTGCGAGACTCAGTTGATCCAAACAGTTCATGATCTTGCCTCGTCACTTGAAAAACAACAACAAACAGACCTCATTGTGATGGATTTCTCAAGGGCCTTTGATACGGTTCCACATCAAAGGCTTTTGAGAAAACTATCACACTGTGGCATCAATGGTAATATTCATAAATGGTTTAATAATTTTCTTACAGCGAGAAAGCAGAGAGTTGTAGTGGGCGGTGAGAGTTCAAACTGGACCAATGTACTTTCTGGTGTACCGCAGGGGACGGTTGTGGGACCGCTACTGTTTCTCATCTATTTAAACGATCTCCCAAACAGTATGCACTCCCACATCTGTCTCTTCGCGGACGATTGTGTAATATATAGAAATATTAAGGATATGTCAGATGTAAACTACCTCCAAGAGGACCTTATTACTTTAGACAATTGGCAGCAAAAGTGGCAAATGTCTTTTAACCACAGTAAATGCTTTCTTCTAAGAATAACCCATAAAAGAGATCCAATACGTGTAAACTATATGCTGGGTACCAAGGTATTACAACAAGCCCCAAATCACAGTTATCTTGGCATTGAACTCACACAAGACCTTAAATGGAACACTCATATTAATAATATAACTGCCAAGGCAAACCGTCAATTAGGTTTCATAAAACGAAACCTTGTTTCATGCCCACAAGATTTAAAAGCCAAAGCGTATATTACACTGGTTAGACCACAACTCGAGTACTCATCATCTGTATGGGACACAAACCAATTAGATTTAACAAAACAAATTGAGTCAATTCAACGAAGAGCTGCACGCTTCGTTATGAGTGAATATAGCAGATACAGCAGCCCCACCGAAATGATGAACACTTTAGAATGGGACACTCTGGAACTAAGCCTAAGGCGAAAAGCCAACAGACTCACCCTAATGCACAAAATTGTCAACAATCAGGCAGCCATCCCAGCGCAGCCCTACCTAAAACCACTGACCCGTCCCTCACGCAACCAACATTGCAAGTCATTCCACAGACCCTCAGGAAAGAAAGACTGCTACGTTAACTCGTTCTTTCCACAAACTATAAAACTCTGGAACAATATCCCACAGAACTTAATTGAAATTCAAGATACTGCAACTTTCAAGCAAGAAGTCACAAGTCTACTCAAAACACAGCAAACCAAATAAAACCTTCAGCACTGCGCACTCCACCCTCCTCGTTTGGCTCCAATTGGAGCGTTGAGGAGAATCTGAGCAGAAGCAGAAGAAGGGAACTGCTGGAATTTTTCTTTCAAATGGTTAATGGGTAAAAAACTTATAATTTTACCTGCACTCAGACAAAATTTCACTTGCACAGAGCAAATTTTACTATTTCTGCAGTCAGAGTAAAACTCTTGACTTAAAATAAGCACTGCCATGCAGCTGAGGCTGGGTGAATACCAAATTTTTTACATATTTTGAATTTAGGTATGTAAAATAAATAATAATACTAACATAGCTCATTTATATAGCGCAAAATCTACAAAAAATCAAACTAAGTTAAATCAAAACAAAACAGAAAGTCAGAAACACATCAATGATCAACCTACGAATACATGCACAGACCTGCAGTGCATTTTATTTTTGTTATCACTGTGTAGTCGTCCACGGTCTACCCCTGCAGATTTGCTTAGCCTTAGTAGGAAATGTAATGATTTCAATATAAATATAATGAAGTTGAACATGCATGCATGCATTATTGCATGTTTTTGTAAGCTTACCGACTCCTCCAAGCTGCCAATAATGTAATATTTAACGCTTTTGAAAAGCTTTCGTTCTTCCTCTTTAGGTTCAGTAGTATCACCCATCTTCTCTCCCTCTCCGGTTGCTCCATCCATATTTCTGACTTCTTCAGATCATGTAAAATTGACAAAATACTTGGTTATCATTGGTTATTTTTTCGTGTATTTTGACTGGGACGCGAAATCAGTGATCAGATAGTGCGATGACATTTCGCGCGGTTTCTGTATGTTTTGGCCGTATAGTAATGTCAGCCTTAAGTATATTTACATTCAGGAGGACTTTAAAATGTGTTTATATCTAGCTAAATTAGCCCATGTTTATGCTTTATTTTCACATTATTTGTCATCCGTAATGCAAAAAATATGACACTGCTTAGCTAATTATGCTATTTTTATTGATTATTTACCAAACTAGTCGTTTTATAATCTCATTTTATAGCACAAAATTAGACAACATTAAACTCATATAAATAAGATCCGACGTGTACGAAAAAAGGTCACCAAAAAGGACATTCGTACGGGCGAGTGGGGGGAGAAAGGACACATGAAAGGACACTTTCTTTAGCATAAATGATGTTGATATGAAAATATATCATGATTTTGCAGTGTCATTCGTAGACATTCTATCTATCTAAAAGTCATACTGAAGTGACATCCACAAACTCGTGATTGTGAGCATAAATAAATTTAGAATTTAAGCTTACAACTTCATCATTGATTGACATTGTTGTTTGTAACTGTTGAAAAAGTGTCAACAACAAGCAATTCCATGATTAGCAGCATCTGTAACTGTTGGTGTCTGGCTGTGGTTACTGCTCTCCTTGCTACTTTCATTGCTGTTTTTGCTGGTTATTTTTTTACAATGTCTGTTACTGCAGCCGTTGAAAGGTAAGAACTATTTTGCAAATTTTCCAATTTTGGTACCATACAGGTCAATGTTCAAATGATATGTTGGGTGGTATGACATGTTGGGTGGTATATGAAATATTTGCACTGATGATGAATATTTTTTTGTATGTAAATTTATATCTTTTTATTTTTGTTTGTTTTGAACCTATGAACTTTAGTCTTTATCAGACGTAAACATCAATGACGTCAAAAATATGAATGTCAAACAATAAGCCTACAAATCACTTGTGAGGCCTATCTTGAGAAATCCTTTCCGTACGAACTACGTGGTAGCGCGGACATTGGTTCCTACCCGGGTATGTGCCACGGTTTTGGGGTATAATTTCGCCAAATTCCATTTATCTTGTTGCTGTTGATCAAACCAAATATCTCACCTCCTAGATCCTTCAGCATCCAACCCGAATAGAAAACACTTGTGCCTACAACATCCCTCATTCATCGAAATTATTTCATTGTCCACTTTTCCCCCCAGACTGTGCGCAATAGACCTTTTCAAAATCTATTCGGAAATCTCCGGAATATTGATCACATGGCCATTTTTCAACCAATCACATACAAGCTCATTAGTATGCACGACTTTGTCAACAAAATTTTCTAAAAATTCTCTCGCATTTCAGTGCAATAAATGTGAAAAATAAATAGAACCAGACCCATACATTAATAGATACACTAATTCTGAACAACTTTTGGCTGATGGCACCATACGCTCACCGACACAAAGAGTGAAATTTCCATTTGAAATCGGCAGATTAAGCTTACGATTTCAAGTCACATCAGGGCGATCACACCAAAAGTGCCTCGTTAGTGCTAACGCTAATTACAAGTTCGAATTTGTACTCAACCAGTTACAGAGAACTCGAACTTAACATTCTGGTTATTCTATATTATTATTAAAATCAGACTCAGAATTCTCGGAAAGTCGTATTTTGAAAAGGTCTATTGGAACACTTTGCCCCAATGTACTGTGAACAACAATTCTGCCACCAAATTCAAAGAGGCTGTAGCACAGGTCTCTTCTTGACTAGTCTGCACACAGTAACCATCCAGTGCGCCCATGAGTCTTAGTTGGCACTATACCGGATGATGATGAAGAACCAAGACCATAATTAAGACTGTTGTTATATTCTGTAACTTGTGTTTTTGAGGGAAAAGACTATATAATGAATCTATCTATCTATGTCTACCGCGGTCTGAAGCCATGATGAATTTTCTCCACTGCTGTCTGTTTAGCATGAGTTTGAGAAGTTTGTTTTGATCAATGCCAGCATCCTGTGTAAGAAGTACTGGGTAGGTCAGCCTTGGTCTTCCCTGTGCACGTGTCCCTTAGGTGGGCGTCCAGAACACTAGTTTAGACACTGGTTCCTCAAGCCGTCTAGCACAGTGAGCAGCAAAGTTTAGGCGGCGAGTAGCTGGTAGGATGATCTCTCCAGTTGAGGTTTTGAACCATCATTAATAGTCTGGTGTAGCATGCACCCATCTAACCTGGCTTCAAGTCTTTCTGTCAGTGTCCAACCTTCTGAGCCATACAACAGAATACTTTCTACGGCTGCATGGAAGAAGCTGATCTTTAACAAGTCTGGTAGATTGGATTTCCAGAGAAGGCGCATTTTGTTACAAGCTTTCCATGCGAGGGCTTTTCGTACATGAAAATCCTTTTCTGACTCATCTACCCAAGAGCCCAGGTATTGAAAGTCTTGGACCTGGTCTAGTTAGCTTCCCTCTATTGTGGACAGTTCAACATCAGTCTTGATGTTATATGCCATGAATTTGGTTTTTGAAGCATTCATCATAAGACCAACTGTTGCAGCAGCATCCTCAACTCTGGTCAGCAGTTCTTGAGCTTGTTGTAATGTGTCGGATAGCAAGGCAATGTCATCTGCGAAATCTAGGTCGGTAATGACTTCTGCAGGGTGCCTTCGACTTCTTCGAGGTGTTACTGTAAAGCCCAGCATGTCCTTGTCTTCTCTGATTGCCATTCTCATCACATAATCTATGTAGCACAATGATGAACAGGTAATATGCTAAAGTATCGCCCTGTAGCACTCCTGCTAATATCTCGAAAGCCTCAGATTCACCATCTAGTGATAACACAACTGCTTTTGTGCTGCTGTACATGGTATTGATTGCTTCGACGATGGTATTCGGAATCCCGTAAGCAGTGAGAATCTTGAGCATTTTACCTCTGTGCACTGAATCAAAGGCCTTCTTGAAGTCTATGAAGGTGATGACACATTCAAGGTGATGACACATATAATGAAATGAAAATAAAATGAAAATGTTTGTTTAAATGTTTGTGAAAAGTAATTCTGATTTCATTACAATGTGTATCTTTTGATATAGGGATATTCCAAAAAGCAAGTACTGATTTTCAAAAATCAAAAACATGAAGAAAGTTTATAATATTATAAAGCAAAAAGTTAAAAAAATCATATTTCTTGGTTAGTACATTTATCAATATCAATTTTAAATGCAACATGCAGCTTCATAAAGCCTAAAGGTGCGTTTACACTGTGACGTAGGGTAACGACGGAGGGTAACTTATTTGCATCTAAAAAGTTGTAACTGAAAATGACTGATAGTAACGATAGTTTGCGTGGTTAGCAGCTTGTGTGAGCGTTAACTGACTTTAACTAACGATGACTGGCGTAAAATTCAAAACTGCAATTCGGAGGCCTGTCTACGTTGCTTGTCGTTACCACCAAGTCATCACAGTGTAAACGCACCTTATAAGCCTCTTTTAAAAAATGTCTAAATGATGAAAATAACTTATTTATTGACAGTATCGGTGACAACTCAGTGGAGAATATGGAGAAGTTGAAAGCTGCAGCCAAGACTGCTTTTGTGGTTGGTTACACAGGGGAGACAGGGAAAGAGTTGGTCAAAGCCATGGCAGAAACCAAGGTCTTCAGTAAGGTCACATTGATTGGGAGACGCAAAGTGGAATACAGTGAAGATATGCTTAAAGATTTCAATGTGGTATGTAAAATTTAAAGTGTAAGAATATGCATTTCTCAAGTACGGTACATGCAAATTAAAAACTTTAGCCGCATTCATTTTGATAGAATGCATCTTCAATAATTTCCAAAACAAAAGAATTATACTCAATCAATTTACAGCAGCATACATGAAAATGTAATGAAAGATCAGCTCTTCTCAACTCAGTTTGCATTACCGCAAATGGTTTGGTCTTTGATATCAACAACTGGACATTAGCCTTGCTCAAGGCGTCTGGCTGTAACCCCCACTTCCATATCCAGTATATCTGTATACAGGGACATTATTTTATCTATTCTTACTCCCTATGTACCCCCTGAATTCAGTTTGTCAGCTAGTTGAGATAAGGAAAGTTGGTGTGAAGATCCTTTGATTTTAGTCAAATATAAAATGATTCAAATGTGTTGGTTGTTGTACCATTGTAATGTTATCAAATGAGTTCAGAATGTAGGCAGGGAATGGAGTGTAGGCATATAGACCCATGGTCAAATTGGAAGTATGAACTTGGTACTGTCTGTCTGGGAGGTCAGGATGTGTTTACTGTTTGTCTGTGATATTTCTTAAAATCCCATGGTCAAATTGAGTAATGGAATGAATTGTTGATTGGTCTTTATATGCAGTGTTAAAATCATGTTCGAAATTATAAAGGAACTTCAATGAAATTGGAAGTGAATTCTAATTTGTTCTCCACTATAAGACTACTATAATTTGAGTCTTATGTGCTAATATTAAAGCAGGACAGTTGAAATATGCCTTTTAGAGAATATAGGACAACAGAGACTTGGAGCAAGTTTACTCGACATTGGCAAGCTCAAAACATGCTCAGTTTCAGTCTATGATGTAATTTGCACATGTGGTATATGATCTTTCAAATATCTTATTAGTTTGATTCCATTTACAATAAATTATTAAATTCACTGTCAAAATAAAGGGATAAGAAAAAGTTGCACCCACCCAGGAATAGAACCTATGGCCTTTCGATTCATATTCCAAGGGTCTGGGGTTCAATTCCATTGTTTTTCCTTTAATATATTCTGACTGTGAAACAGTCAAAATTAAATAATTAATTGTACTATAATTCCAGTTGCATAAGCTTTCTTTCATTTATTTTTCTATACAACAGGAGCAGCAAGTGGTAGATTTTGAGAAACTTGATGAGTCAGCCGATGTGTTCAAGGGTCATGATATGGGCTTTTGCTGCCTAGGTACAACCAAAGGCAAAGCTGGTGTGGTAAGTGTAGCCCACAAATGTAAAAGTTCAATTCCACAATTTTCAAAAACTTTTGAGATCAGTAGGGATAATGTAATCAAAATTTATGTAAAAATGCCGCTTGGCCTAAGCATTGCGAGCGCGATAACAAGTGTTTCACGCGCACGGTGAGTAAGTTAGCACTCAAGTACGCAAAACATGACGCAGTCTAAAGTAATAAACAAGTATCGTTTATTCATAAGTTAGACGTTATAAATAAAAGCTAATAAAAAGTGCTCTACTTTTTTCAAGCAATGTGAATCAGTCGTCAACAACCAACACACATAATGAACACAAACAAGATGGTTTGCGAACCAGTAGTCTCACCTGCTTTTTACAACTGCCTACTGCATCATTTACCTCAGTTCAAATTTTTGATCTTTTTAAATTTCTCAAATGACCTTATTACCGTGACCCGAACCCACCACTACACGCCATGTAGGTCAAGGGCTATTCAAGGTAGACTCATCAGTCTTACAAAAACTGCACACACGCTTCAAGCTTGGTATAGGAGTAGGACTAATAAGATTTCAGTGAGTATTTCTCAGTTGAGTGCATGAGATAATAAGGCCAAGCAACAAAAATAAAGGGTGGGGTTGTATATTACAAGCAATGGATCTTGCATTTTGGATTTTGTTTCCCCCCCCCCTCCCCCCAATCCATTGTCCAATGAAGTTTTGTTTGGCATATGTAGTCACGATAGTTAGATATTTTGGTAAGATATTTAGTTGTATTTTGGCCCTGGTAATGGATATGATGAAGCCTAATTCCCCAAAGGGGGGGGACACCTATAGTTAGAGGTGGATATCATCAAACACAGAAAAAAAATTATTTCATGGAAAGTCTCATGACCTCACAGCTCAACTAGTTAAAATCTATATTGTATCAAGACTTAATCAGGGTGATTTGTTTTTAGTTGAACAAAAGATCTGATTTTGAAATCCTTTCTGTTTCGTTATCTGTCTTTTTTTTCTGTCTACCAAAAATCCTTTAACCCTAACCTCCTACCTATCCCTTTTCGTTCTCAGCCGATCTCCTCGGGAATAAGGGTGTCAAAAATTGTTTTTTACTGGGGCTCGAACCAGGGACCTCTCGCATCCCAATCCCGTGTCCACCTATACCAAGCCACCCGAGGGGCGCTGCCTAGGCAGCTTTAGAGTTAAAATCATATATATTTTTATCATAAAATGTGAGATTTGATCACCAATAAAACTGCTGTCAGAAAGTGGACAATTAAAAATGGTCTATAGCTATTATCTATAAACTTAATCTTCATAAAGGACATTTGTCTTTTTATTTCTTTTTTTCCTATCAGGAAGGCTTCAAGCGTGTGGATAGAGATTATATAATGAAGACAGCAGAGTTGGCAAAGAGTGGCGGCATTTCACATTTCCACCTAGTTTCTTCGTATGGGGCTAATGCAAAAAGTAGTAATATGTATCTTCAAGTGAAGGTAATGTTTGTCGGGGTGTTGGGGGGTATGCGTGGGGTGTGTGTGGGGGTGTGTGTGCAGAGAGTGTTTGTTTATTGGGCTATGAATTTGTAGAGTATGTATCCTTTCAATCACATACAATCTGATTTACTTGTAGAATGTTTCCAAAGAGCTAAATATTTCTGCTTAGGTCAGCTGAGTTGTAATTTTGTTTTTTTGAGTTCAGAGAACTTTTCAGAATTTTGGGAGAGCTCCTTTGCATCAGTAACCTTTTCGAACGAGAAGTTGCCCGAGTAGTAAAATTGCTAAATCAGCGAAATCAGCCCAGTATCAAAATTTTTGAGCTCGCTCACAACTTGATCATTGGCAAAAAAAATTCTATTTCTTTAAAAATTTCAGAGCTTGCTCATAACTCGCCAGGCAATTTCAGAATTTTGGAAAGATCTTTTTTCAGCGAGTTCTGGGCGAACTAGCCAGGGTTCACACGAGTATCTGTGAAAGAGCTTGTAGCTCTTAACTCCTCCTGATAGTCCAGTGAGTTGTAATCGAGATTTTGAAAAGACAAGAGTATCTACTTATGTTTTGGCTATGCTTGCTTGATACGAGTATCAATGATTTAGCTATTTTACTACAGGGCCGACTAATCTCTCTTTAATGTGACTGAAGCATAACTGTTTTAAATCACTTATGATTAACATGTGAAAATGATATTAAACCAAACATTGTGATTATTTCATATGATATAAATAAATATTTGTAAACCCCTAATCCATTGGATTTCCATGTCAAACTTCCTCATGCATTTAAATTTTAGATTATTTGTGTAGGACTTAGTTTTGAAAAACAGACATTAAATTGACGAGCAAATTTCTTTTTTCCCTTTGATAGGGAGAGGTGGATGACGCAGTGAGAGATATGGGATTTGACAAAACCTCTATATATCGACCAGGGTAAGTAGGTCTTTTTCACTGACAACTTCCTGCCTAATAATTAGAGAATAAAAGATGGCGATTTATTGTTTTGCCTGTCATCTATCGTCTCATAATGGATGGGTGTACATTATTTTTTGTAATGGGCACCCCCGCTATTCTCATTCTTAGTCACAAATTTGAGTCATTTATAAACCAAAAACGATGTAAATTATTGCCAAAAACTATAAATATTATCATTGGAAAAATGTACACCCCTTTTCAAACATGAAATATTCCAAACCCAGTAAGTGGAGGGAAGTAGTCACATGCATCCAACAATGAGGGATTAGGGATTTTCAGTACTTCCCGAAATAATCCATGTTGTATTTGTTTTACTACACCGTAAACCGGGGTGACTTTGAACGCTTTTTTCAGTTTTTGCCATTTTTTTTTATTTTCAGCATAGAAAAAATTATGATATTTTGCCTTCAAAATACCTCCTGGGGCATGGTCTTTCTCATGTTACATTTTTGTAAAACTAGCTGTTATGTAATATATATATATTTACATTTTTAGGTACTGTTCAAAGTCACCCCGGCATAGGGTGACTTTGAACGGGACACCTTTTTCCTGGAATAGTGTGAGATAAATACATTCCTAGAACTAGAAAATATCATTATCCCACAGAAATATAATTGTTTTGATCACAAAAATACAAAAATGGGTGATAATGCAAACACAGCCCCCCAGACATGAAAATCTGTAAGCAATCATCAAGGGTGCTGGTTACCCTGCTAAATGCATGTATTTATATGGCATTTGTATTGGAAATATAGGCGTTCAAAGTCACCCCAGGATCGTTTTTTCTCAATATAGAGAATAAGAAAGACATTTACAAAATTATTTTCATTAATTATTGTAAACTGTTATATTCCTGATACAACCATATTAATTTTAATTTTATTTGATTAGTGTTACCATGGTAACCATTGAGATTTTTACCACCTATGAAAATTGCTATAAATTTGGCAACATATTTATTTCTAAGGCTATATATAACAAACAACTGGCAACACCTACGGTAGTGTCTTTTATATGTAACATTGCTTATATTATCCCCTTTTCAATCATTAATTCAAAAAAAATATATCATCAAGGATAAGTGAGATAATTGCTGATTAATTTGACCAACTCAAAGTGTTCAAAGTCACCCTGGTTTACGGTACTA